>JAQPZY010001696.1:9805000-10100000 GCA_029931535.1 Margaritifera margaritifera | reverse complement strand
CACATGGTTTCTGCCTTGTAAAATCTGTACAAAAGAATGGAGAAATAAGTTAACCATCATACCACTCTCTTCATTCCGGTCACAAAATCTCCAATATCCAATACCAAAATATGTTATTAATTTGTATGTTTCTAGTGAAATCTTTATATGGTCAAGTTTAGTGATCGAAACATGATTTAGCAACAAAAACTAGTCTAGTACATTTCGTTAAATCTTGTTTGTATGTACTCCTGACTCAAATATAAGTCATAAATCCCCAAAACGTGAGTTTCTGAAACAAGAGTTATTTCAATGCCC
Source organism: Margaritifera margaritifera (assembly GCA_029931535.1). Taxonomy (NCBI): domain Eukaryota; kingdom Metazoa; phylum Mollusca; class Bivalvia; order Unionida; family Margaritiferidae; genus Margaritifera; species Margaritifera margaritifera. The sequence continues at coordinate 10,099,703 of JAQPZY010001696.1, read as the reverse complement.
ACCCCCCTCTCTCTCTCTCTCTCTCTCTCTCTCTCTCTCTCTCTCTCTCTCTCTCTCTCTCTCTCTCTCTCTCGTCATCTGTGTCTTTATGCATCACAGTAACATGATGTAACCCTATTGCCAAGGTTGACTTAAAGGCAGAACACATAGAGAAGTTGCTCCATGACCCCGCCCGGTGTAGTGGGGGTGAGGGGCCTCGCAACGCAGTGAAATGGTATGTTTTTTTTTTGTTTTTTGGGGGGTGGGGCGCTTTTTAAAATTGTTTCAGGGCCTCCTACCACCTTAACCCAGCCTTGCCTATACACACATTTGAACTCCACTCAATTGACTTTCTTGTAAAATCTGACCGAAACATTAACAAGAGCTAACTATTATGCCATTTTCAAATACATACCGATACTAAATATAAGCACGAAGGCAAACTCTCTGAAGCAATGTCACATACAAATCTACCTGACTATATATTAAATTTATGCTTAGAGCATCTAAATATATAAAAGCCCAGAGAAATGTAAAAAGGTAATCTTCTGATTAGATATTTCTCAATTTTCCGTAATGATTTGTATTCTTTATAATACATAGATTCTGTTGACTGATATACATTTTCATGCCAATTTTGATACATACAATCTTTTTAATGTCTGAAAAAGTTAATGCATGAAAAGTTTTAAATCGCGCATATTTTTTTCGCTCGATAAAAATTCAAATAACCTTCAGGAATTCCTCCGCCATGGCTGTATCAATTTAATTATAACTATGTGCCTTACGATTTTTCTGACGATTTTTTCGGGTAAATAATTATTATTGAGACTGACATTAATAATCTGAATGCACAATGAAACGGACGAACACACATATGTAGGTGCATATAAGTTGATAAATAAAAGAGTAGACGTAAGAATAAAATGAATGAAAGAATGAACAAACGAACGAACGAACAATAAATTAGTGTAAGCAACGATAGACAAATAGGAGAATTGCGAAATATATGAATTTACATACGAATGAAAATAAACAAAAGGATAATAAAAGACCATAATATTTCGCAAAACGGACATTATAATTGCACTAAAACCTGGAATGGAAATACAGAGCAACGTAGTTTACAGAGTATAAGAGATAGTTCAGCGTAAGCATCGCGTTGTGTACACTTCAATGTTGTCCTGATAGTCCTAAAGCAATATGGCGGTGAACACAAGGTAATGTGGGTAAATTACATCATATTCTATTTATAGCAGCATGCTGAATTAGTAACCTGCCCTGTCACTTTTCACCTGTCGAGTATGTGTGTGCTCTTATTGCCAAACTTTTCTCATTTAATGAAACCGAACTATGTGAAAGATAGTCGTGCATCTGCATAAAAGGTTGTATATTATCTCTACCATCAAGTCAATTTAAAAGCGATCTTGATACTTTATTGCCGCATGAGTAGACGTTTATAATACAGTATCTCGAGTCACCTGCGAGCTTGAGTGTTTTTTTGCTGCAGTGATATCTTACTCTGAAGTCCTTCAGTTTGTAATCCAGAGATTAATCGACATCCCGTAAGAACCTATGCGAAATACAATAAACACTGCTACAAAAACTGCCTATACATCTAAAAACCACTTCTGTATCAGGGTCAAGGTAAACTATATCCCATTTATCTATAACTCAATAAATATTTCCTGCATATAAAGTCCACTTGTGCATAACCAGTGGCGACGCGAGAGTTCGAGGCGCCCATGGGCAATGTTCTTTAATGGCGCCACCGAGGAGTCCTGGGGCAATGCACTTTAGTGGCGCCCCTACGTCACTGGCCACCCTCAACCACCCCACCCACATCTACGTCCCGGTTACTGCTGCAAAAAAAAAAAAATGCTCCCGATGGCGCCCCCCCCCCCTCGCCCGGAGACCGGGGGCAATTGCCTTCCCTCACCGCTCGCGCCGCCACTGCGCATAACAACTGCCTGTACAGGATCCCCTGAGTGGTCGTTTTAATCAGGGTTGAGTGTATAATAATACTAATAATAATAATAATAATAATAATAATAATAATAATAATAATAATAATAATAATAATAATAATAATAGTAATAATAATAATAATGTCTTTATTTTAAGAGGATGACTTATTTGGCATTAAAGCTAATCTCCCATGTTGTCCGATTTTTTAAAAAAGTGTACAAACTACATACGTATATACACCAGTCAAAACTCGTAATCCTACTTACAAAACTGACAAGAATGACATATAAAACAAAAGAGGATGATATCATTAGTTAAAACAATAAAATAATAGGATATATATATATATATATATATATATATATATATATATATATATATATATATATATATATATATATATATATATATATATATATATATATATATATATATAGAATACAATCGGAGATATAAGTCTGGATATCATTAGCTGTGAGCCAAAAGGTAATCATTACACAAGGACTTGAATTTACAGTAAGAAATTGAATTTACTGCAAGAAGTTGAATTTCTCGTTTCAAAAGGAATAGTATTCCATAATCCTGGACCCGTTACAGCGAGAGATTAATCGAAATTGGAAGAGCGAGATTGTGGAATAAAAAGATACTGTTTGGAAAAAGAACGAAAGCCAAGGTCATATATTAGCGGTTTGGAGAGATACAATGGATAATCAGGTACAAGGCCATTGACCGTTTTGTACACCATGTAACCTTTTTGCAATGCAACACGTTCACAAAATGGCAACCAATTTAATATTGAAAACATTTCAGACGATGGTGTGAAAATATAAGTTTTTAGAATTATTCGGTAAGCTCGTTTTTGGAATTTAGTAATATTATCAGTTTGAGCGGTACTGCATTTTCCCCAAATGGTGCATCCGCAATCTAGGATTTTGAAAATATAACTATTGTAACATAGTTTCAGAATATTGTCAGAAACGTAATTAAACAGAATTTTCATAAGTGCAATCCATTTACTCAGTAAAAGACATATGTGATTACCACGGGTGCCCAAGTGACGATAGTTCAAAGTCATTGAGCATAAATTTTAGTGCACTAAATTTTTACAGTTTCTGAGTGGAGCCAATTGTCATAGAAATACTTTTTAAAAAAAATAGATTTATGTGCATTTTTGTTTGTGTACAACACTTTTTAACAGCTTTCAATATCTGTCTAAAGATGACAATCGATAACGGATGTAGAGCTGACCGAATCGTGGATAGCTGAGTCATCAGCGAATATATCGGAATTAGAGAATTTAAAATACAGAGGTAGATGGTTAACATAGATTAAAAAAAGAACCGGTCTTAAAATGGAGCCTTGCGGGACACCACATTTTACTATTTCTAATTCTGATGAGTCCTTTCCGATACTGACACGCTGAGTCCTGTTTGTTAGGTAAGACTTAACCAAAACGTGCGTAATATGATGAAAATTTATAGACTGCTAATTTCTTTAAAAGAATATTGTGATCAAGAATATAAAAGACGTTTTTGAAATCGATAAAGACTACCCCAGTGATTATAACTGCGTTAATAACCAATAGTCCTTCTTCAATTAGTTTAGTCAGGGCAGTTTGGTAGGAGTGACTTTTTTCTGAATCCCGACTAAGATCGACGTGCAAGATTTTATTTACTGAGATAGCGAAATAGGTAGAAATGTATTTCTCAGTTATTTTTGAAATGACGGGCATGATATAAATAGGTCTATGTCTATAATTTGATGGGTCATTCTTGAACCAGCCTTTATGAATAGGAAAAACTTCGGCATGCTTGAATACATCAGGTAATACAACAGTTTCTAAACAATTATTGCAAAGATCAGTGAGAGAAGGAGCTATAATATGTTGGCTCTAATTCCATCTGGCCCGGTATCTTTTGTCGTATTATGACTGAAAAGAATGTTACAAACTTCATGGACAGAGAATCAATTCATACAAAATTAAATATCGAAAAGTACTCGTTAAGATACAAACTCAGACAAGGATAAAAAGTTATGTGGAGTGGAAATCCTTTTTTCCTTCAGGCGATTGCTAATAAATAAGAAACAGTCATTCATCCTGTCTGTAATTTCAAATGCATTATGTACAGTTTCAGTATGTACAGTAATTTCATGAGGGATATTGAAAGAATTCGATGCGTTAATGTGTTTTAAATGCTTCCATGTGAGCTTTATGTCCTTTTTAACTGAAATTAAGCTACAGCAACATTTCCCATTACATTCCTATATAAGAGGCGTTGTCCTGCTTCACCAAGTAGTATAATTCGGCCAATCTTTGTTTTGTAGCTAGAGGTTACGTAATTTACTATTTTTTTTAATATCAACAGCGTACCATTTCGATTGTGTGTGTCGCTTAATCTTTTTCGATTTTACTGGAGCATGTTTATTAAGTAAGGATAAATACCTGTCAAAACAAACCTTTAACACGTTGTTCGGATCGAGTTATAAACTGATGCGTTCTCAAAACGCCGAGGATACCTAATAAAGGAACAAATCGTTATCAAATGACTGAAAGACCTGTATATAATATCTTTATCAGTATATTTTTAATGGTTTAATGAGTTGATTTCTCAACACGCAGATCAGATATGGTTGCCTAGCGCTAAACAGGGTATAATGATTTCGGATATGGACTGTGGTTGAGTAGTGTAGATGTTGACTCGGTTACCATTGTTGGTTTATTATCAAGTTGTGTAAGGTTATGAAAGAAAATCAAGTCCACCCAAATTCTATGATTTAGATTCAAAAGAGCTATGTTAAAATCACCCATTATGATACATTCCATGTTATGCGCAGACAGAGAGGTACGTTCAATTTCAGTGTCGAAAATGTCAATCCAAGTAGCAGGTGAGTTAGGGGAACGGTAAACTGAGCTAAAAAGAAAAGGGTTTTGATTTAGAGAGGAAAACCTCTATCCATATAGATTCTACGGTATCGCTTTCAAGATCTTATCATTTGTACTTTATATGATTGTAAATATAAACAGCTATCCCAGCGCCGATATGGTATACACTGTCTTTTCTCTCTAAATTGTAGCCTCCAGTGGTAATTAAGGAATCATCAACAGAATTGTCTAAAAATGTTTCACATAGACCAAAGATATCAATAATAATGTTGATTTAAGTACATATATTTTTGAAAGAATATATCTAATATTTAGATTTACAATTCTTTAAATCGTTATCTCTAACATTAAAACTGAAGGCAGAATTGGTGGATATAACTTTATCATCACCAAAATTTTAATTCATTAGCTGAAAATGATTAGTAAGGCAGGATGCATGAAGATGCTAAAGAGATGAGGAATACTGCTTGTTGAAACATGGAGGCGAAGTTACACAATCAGTACATTCTAAAATGTTATATTATAGACAGATATACTTTATGGTGGAAAAGGAGTAGCTGAGGATGAGTAGGTCACAACCATGACATCTTGACTTAGGCTCCTAACAAAAGCTATCTGTGTCGTTGTAATTCAAAAGGGATACATCATGATTTAATGAGGAGTACCATCTGTCATTGAAGTTGTATATATATATATATATATATATATATATATATAGAGAGAGAGAGAGAGAGAGAGAGAGAGAGAGAGAGAGAGAGACAGACAGACAGACAGACAGACAGACAGACAGACAGACAGAGGGAGATAGATAGATAGATAAAAGAGAGAAATAATAGCTTTTCAGAAGACTCTAAATGGAAGGAGATGCTAGTATTAAGCAACATTAAACTGCAACAAGAAAGTCATGCCCAAAACAACAGTTGATTAAATAGACAATTTAAAATTTGCATTTATCAAAGGTTACAACATATAATTCACATCATTAACGTCAATACATTAAACTTCTACTTACCAAATACTGAGTCTCTGGATGGTCGTATGGTGATGCAATTCCCAAAATTCGGGTCTTGCAAGTCCGAAATTTCACTGAAAAAAAAAACAAACAATTGTTATCGAAGTCATGGATATTTTAGAAGAGAGTTCGCTATCGTACTTGTGGCATACACCATTTTGATTTGACGTCAACAGCGAGAACAAAGATAACAACGGAATAGGAAAAGTAATAGCGATATTTGGAGGCGAAGACAAAGATGAAATGATCGCCATAAAACAACAACAACAATCAAACAACAAAGAAACATACCCTGGGCAATTAAAAGTCGAGTTAGAGTTAAAATCTATTTAAACTGGATTAGGATTAATAAATGAATAATGAATAAATTATTTCGACATAAAGGTTTGATATCTTTCCAACAGAAAGACGTCGAACCATTCGGCCATGTTCTTGCAAATTAAGCGCTGATATTTAGAGCTATAAAAACATAAACATTTCATGCTCTCATCCCAGCGAACGAATTACAACATCACCATAGTAACACTATGTTAGTAATGTTGTAATTTTAATATTTATTTATATTGCTCGCGTTTTTGTTCTTTATATGTTTGTTTGTTGTGAGGGTGCAAAGAAAAGGGGAATAAATTAAAAGAAAAGAGATAATTATTCAGAAACGCAGTTACCTATAAAGATAAATTAGAGAAAAAGAAAAGTTGATAATGACAAATATGAAAATATAATATAAAACTACAATTTATTTTATTACCGAGAAGAAAAATGTTGGAAGTTACAGAAAAAATGGTCTTGGAGCAAAATCGACCGTCGCGACGAATTAATCTTTCCACGAGCAATAGGTCGCATTTTCATTCTGCCCGTTCTAGCTACGACCATTACCTGTTCTTTAAACTGAAAGCTATACAATACAAACCATAAACGCATACAATTTTACTATGAATGTTTTTCAACGCATCACACATTGATATATATTTACTAAGTATCAATTCATGTAAAGAAAGTTCTTGACATTACTTTTTCCTTATGATGTCTTCTTACTATGCATTATGATGTCCAAGTATAATACACGCATGTCACAAAGAAGCATTGAGCATTCACAACTTTGAACAGTGTTTAAACACGATTACCTTTCATTGTATAATTATAATCGAATCCTCCTGCACTGAAACGGAGAAATAATTGCAAATTAGATAGTAGATAAACGATAGTGGCTTACTCCATCATGTATCTTCTTTAGAAAAAAAATCGAATTGAACAGATTGTGCACGAAGGTAGAAGCGTAAACACTTTTCATGTCTTTTCCTTACCACTATAAGGAAAAGTTCCTTCTAGTGTTGACAGTTGTACGTTATATTGAATGCCGTATGAAAACGAATGATTATATCTGCACTCTCCATCACCAATTTGGAAATATTTTTGAACATACTCAAATGTGTCATCAAGAGAGAGAGAGAGAGAGAGAGAGAGAGAGAGAGAGAGAGAGAGAGAGAGAGAGAGAGAGAGAGAGAGAGAGAGAGAGAGATTAACGTCTAAGGTACAAAAAGTCATAACAACTTATGCCAGACACTCGACGGCTATTTTGTTTTTACAACGATCACTGTGGTGAAGACAACCGGAAAACCTGATACCAACGACCTTTAATGTTCAACACTTGTTCTTAAACATACCAGAGCCGATGATCAATCCTGGATCCACATAGGTGCAAAGCGAATGTGTTACCACTGCGCTCTATACATAATTAGTGTCTTAGCAATTCATTTTAGTCATACAAAATGCTTAAAAATCTGCATGAATTTAAAAGAGCAAGGAAAGATAAAATACGTCATTTCACGCTTTTGATGTTATTTCTATATCTTTTAACTATTTAAGAAAACTTCAGTGGATATTGTTTTGTTTTTTTTTTTTTTTTGTTTACTTAAGGACATTAGGCCATCATTTATCATTGATGCCGTAAAAAATATTTAGGACTTTGTCTCATTTCGTATTGTTGGATGAATATTTTGTACCTCTCATTCTCTCATTCCAATATTTTGGTCCCAAGGGTGGAATTTTCCTTTCTTACACTGAGGCATAATGAAGAATTCTTTTTCTCACTTTTCTGAACAAACATTGAGGGTCGCAGTCAAAATGGCGTATAATGAATACTGATGTAACTTACAAACAGCAAAACATCCATTGAAAATTTACATACCTTCAGATAGAGCGTACTGATACAAATGTGAACAGATCGAAAAATAAAGTCCACTCTTATCCATAAGATCAATCGAGACAGAAAAAAAAAGTAATGAAATAGACCTCGATTCAACTCTGATCTAGAATTGCTTTACCCTTCAGAAAAAATAATGATAATACCAAATTAAAAGAAAATAACAATTACAACAAAGGGTTTTGAGACTCGATACTTGACTCAAGTAACCGTACATTTTTCGAGGTCGATCAGTGCCAAACGGCCCGTTTGCGGGACACTTAACTTCAACCACTGCTCGTTTCAGCACGTAAATGTGTTACAATTAATGTCTATCTTGACTATTGTAAAAGAATATTCAAGCGATGATGGAAATCGGGAAATGTTTTCTACTTTGTGTGCATTATGCTCTCAGTAGAAAGTCAAAATAGTCCACGAGTCAGGATAAAGGTCACATGTGAGGTAGGATAGAACTATCCTGCACCGCTGTTCTACACTGGAAAACACGATCATACACAAATAGGAATGTGATGAGTTGGTGTGTAATAGGGAAATTCCACCTTCGGGATTAGAATTAAAAGACAGGAGCTCTGCAAAGCCTTGTTCGTTCTTGCTTACAAATTTTGACACTTGGATGGGATTTTCCCTATCCCACTCCGGTGCATATATGATGGATTCTATTATTCTTTATTATTGCAATAAAGGAAGCTAGCATCAATAGCTGAATATATGAAGGCCATCTTCTGAATACCAATCGAAAGGGTCCAAATGGGAACACCGAGACTCTGATGTTAATGGGACACGAAATGAAATTCATGTCTTTGAAATAAGATCATAAAGTTGATTTTGTCACGTCTTGTCACTAAAATCTCGCTTCGTTATATAAAGAGGAAACCACGATGTCAGGATGATTATGTGACGTTATGCAGGGGACATCAGTGAGATTGGCAAAGTAAGAAAGATTAATTAAACCCTTTTTAACTCAATATTTGCTCTATTTTTGAAATGTAAATTTTAAAATAACGCATTGTAGTGAAAATACGACACTGAATAAAACGCAAATAGTTTCCTCTGCCCGTAGTGCGAACTATTGTGATTTAGGGAAATAGCTGAGAAAAAAATAAACGCGGCTTTGATGCACACATTATAGCTCCAGCTAACACGTTACATATAAGTATTTACAAAATTACGACAACAACAACACCGCCACCATACCATCAACATAATTCCTCCACTGACACCGACAATAATAATAATAATAATAATAGCAGCAATCACAAAACAAAACAACAACAAAAATATGCTTCATAGGATGCTGAGGATCTTACTGTTGCACTAGAGCTACTTCCATGGCTTGTTTTATGAAACCTCACGTTTTTTTATATATATTAACCATCCATCCACCCACACCGACGGTGGCACAGGAGTCACAACATGAATACCGTGTGTCTTCCCACTATAATTGTATACAAAAACTTTGGCCAATATTGAACAACTTGACAATGCCACTGTAAATGACAATTTGAAAATGTTAACCTTTAAAACCTCCTCCTCTTGCATTACTGTTATCGTATTTACAGGATAAGTAAGAGGTTTCTTGAATTTTTACCTAGTGGTTTAGAAAGAGAGGTTTTCAGGGACAGGTGGGTGGACGAACAGACAGACAGACAAGCAGAGGGTATCATAATATTCCCGACGCTGAAGCGTGAGCATAGATAATATTTGTAATGGGAGCAAGCTCTGGTCATTTATGAAGCCAAAATATTACGACAGTCATTAGACACAAATCGTCTCTCTTTTTATTGTTATATTTACGGTAAATTGGCAAGAATATGTCCTTGCAACTGTACTCATTAACCCTATATTTATTTGCAGTTTTACACCAGAATGTATATCACAAATAGTTGTCTTCTCAATGTGTACAACACTCAGTACTGTCTATGTGATCATTCTTGGTCGTCCTTGTCGTGTCCCGTCCCTATTTTTCCTTCTATTGCTCTGTTGAATGCGAAACTTAGGTATCCCATTAACCCCGTTTTCGGCTAACTATTTACCAGCATTTTAATTGTCAGAAAAAGAAAATAAAAATCAACAAGATTAACAAAAACAAATGATCATTACAACAGGTTTGCTTTTCTACTGTAATACTCACCAATGTAAGTTTGCTAACTTCAAACTTCACTAATTTGTTAAATCAGTCCATATATATATATTATTTTTTTTTTTTTTTTCTTTTCTCAAGTGAATACGACTGTTTGCGGGGTTCAATAATATCGTAATTAGCAGTACCACGTGTAAACAAGCATGCATGAAATAAGGCTTTTACCTTTTCAGTATATGCATTCAAAAATATAAAAAATTGAATGTGTTTTCCGTATAAACGACGTGTCTATCTTGAAGATCTTGCATGGGAAGATAATCTTCTAATTTAAATACAGTCCCTAATTTGATTAGCTCTAACAATATGGTTACTCATCCTCGTTGTTTATGAATGTCAACCTGTGTCTTAGATTTATGCGCCATACAACTTCACTTTCATAGTCCTACATTCCAGGATATAAAAAGACTGAAACTGTTTTCTAGAAGTGAAGAGTAGGTATCCGCTATTAGGCATATCACATGACTGTACCATACTTAACAAAATCCTCATTCTCGTTCCTGATATGACGATCCTAGATTATTTCTAAAACCAATTATTGTTACTGTGCATTATATTCACAGTTTTAACACTGGTAATTAACCTTGAACCAAACTGGGGTTAAAATTAACTTCTAGTCAGCAATTAATTTTGAAAGGTTTGTGGTCATAGCTATACATGCCATAAAAAGATTGGATTGGAACACTTTTTAAATACAACAAAAGTTCACCTTTCAAGAATTTTCATGACAAGTACCATACCAAGACACTGTTTTTTCCCAATAAGCCCCTTGAAGAGCAATTCAGAAAAAAGAAACTTTAGAAACAAGTGGTAATTTCAAAAGACGGTTGTATTGATTATGCTATTTTGGTTATATTTGGAACAAGATATCTCTCTATCCAGGGGCACGCCCGCCGATGGGGGGGGGGGGGCGGCAATTGCACAGGGGCCCGGGGATTTCTAGGGGATTGCCGTCAACTCAGTTATAAAAAAATATAATAATCTTTGCGGTAAATATAAAAAATTGTTCCTTGCAAGAGTCTAAGTTATGGTAGATTACTAAAGATTTTATGTGAAACACTGTACACAGGTTTTTATATACAAACAATTAAACTAGTTTTGGGACCCATGACTGTTCTGCCCAGGGAGATAGTTTCAGTACCATTACAAGTCATTAGCAAAATGTTGCGAACATGGATCACACTCAAGGTCAACTGCAGCTACGTTATTACTCACAGATACCACTTTTGATGACGAAATAAATATATACTGGATACGTAAAGATACGTCTCTCTCCACGAAATGTGCTCGATTTAAAAAAAAGTAAGAACAATTCAATCAGGTTGAAGGAACAATACAACCAGGTCGGTTTGAATTAGTGCTTTGTACATTAACATTTATCTTAAAGCTCCCGTTTGCCATTGGGGGAGATTCATAGGGTAACATGGGCAAAACTTAAACGAGAGAGAGAGAGAGAGAGAGATAGAGTGATGTTCACTTAATATTAGAATGCAGACGTCTACTATCACAGTAATACTTCACTCTCTGTCTGTCTGTCTCTGTCTGTCTGTCTGTCTCTCTATATATATATAGAGAGAGAGAGAGAGAGATTTGCACATGTATGCATATCTATCCAGGATCGTTGATCGAGTATGTTTATACAAATCTATACAGCATACCGGTGTTATATATAACAATAGAGTACAAGTGGTAATTTGAGCAAGTAACAAGATGAACGCATACCCAACTGTTAACAAGTGTAAAAAGACAAAGCTACAAAAGTGGCAAAATGTTCCTAATTATAATTATTTTTACACTTTCAGACCTTTTGTTTCTAATACCGACAATGTTTCTGAGTGATTGACTTTCTTCGCGTCAATTGATGTTTCTGAGTGATTGGCTTTCTTCACGTCAATTGATGTTTCTGAGTGATTGGCTTTCTTCAAGTCAATTGATGTTTGCAAGATTCTTATCTAGAAACCCTTTTATAGCGACAAAAACTTTTCAGCCAAGTTTTGGAAGATTGATTACGTTCCTGTTTTCAGACCTGTGCCAACATGAGTAACATATTTACAATGCTGTTTTACCTATTTTGGGTTATACTTATCATATCACCTTAGTCTGTATGATATCTTGTGAACATCTATACTGACTTAAGATAATTCAACGATACTCATTTTCAACAACAATGTCCTACACACGACCGACCAGTATGCAGGTACTCTCTGTCCCAAAAATGTCCTACACACGACCGACTAGTATGCAGGTAATCTCTGTCCCAAAAATGTCCTACACACGACCGAGCAGTATGCAGGTAATCTCTGTCCCAAAAATGTCCTACACACGACCGAGCAGTATGCAGGTAATCTCTGTCCCAAAAATGTCCTACACACGACCGACCAGTATGCAGGTAATCTCTGTCCCAAAAATGTCCTACACACGACCGACCAGTATGCAGGTACTCTCTGTCCCAAAAATGTCCTACTACCGACCGACCAGTATGCAGGTACTCTCTGTCCCAAAAATGTCCTACACACCCTACACACGACCGAGCAGTATGCAGCTAATCTCTGTCCCAAAAATGTCCTACACACGACCGAGCAGTATGCAGCTAATCTCTGTCCCAAAAATGGACTACACACGACCGACCAGTATGCAGCTACTCTCTGTCCCAAAAATGCGGTGAAGGAGAATCATCAAAATTATTTCTACCAATATGATTCATTTTGTTGTGTTTCATAACGGTTTTGTATAGCTATGACTGATACAAGCAGTGTCAAAATGGTGCGAACAATCACTGTCTGACGCAGACAAAATATCAACGCGCAGACAGTCAATCACCATCTATTCACCATGTGTTCGCACAAAGTTTGGCCGGTATTGCGTTTGAACACTCGCTGTATGAATGTTATTTCCTGTGTTCTGGTCGATATTATGACTGTGCTAGACTTTGATTGTTCGTACCATTTCGGCTGTGCTGTAACAGTCCCAGCGTTCATACAAATATTGCCGGACACAAGACACGGTTATAGACTCAGAGTTAATTTTCTATATATCATGCTTCCATTTCAGATTGGACAATGACCATTTTATCTTTGGGGTTAAGGTGGAGGATGGGTGGGACTGGGATGTTTTTATATTTAAAAAAAAGGTCGCAACCGAAAAATTATTCCCAAGATCATTTTTATTTGTCATTTAATGACATGTGATATACATATTACAGCGGCAAAATTATGTGACAACGAAGCCGGCGCCCTTCAAGCTTTCCCATTAATGCTGGTTTTGAGTCTTGAGTCTGTGTTGAGGCTTTGCCCCTTGACCCCGACGGCGGCGTACGATTTGTACTAAAGACAATATACATTATTTGTTAAAAACAAATAAGTCTCTACAATCTGTTTGTAATTCCATCGACAGTACTGACAAAAATATTAAAGTGATAATACAATTGTGTACTGCATATATCTATCTCTATGCATTGTTGCTGCGCGATTTCTTAAATGAACACGGATTTATTACAAATTAATGCATAATGAGCATTTTATATATGTGTTAATAGAAAATATTGATCGAAAAAATTTTGAAAATGACTTGTTGCTCAGAGTATAAGCAAAACGGTATAAGACACTGTTCTTTGGTCTGACTATCTAAAATCATACCGAGTACTTATATCTGTTTTTCATTCGTGATCCCATTCGTGTTATCAGAACGTGTTATTTTGTACGGCGAAACACATATTCAAGTTGCTCCAAACAATGGCACGATGATAATGGCCCGTTTACTTGTAAGAAGCAGATGGGGTTTTTCACTTTATAAGAACTGTGTTCGACAAACAAAAAATAATATTGCGTTCCAATATTTACTATTCATTTCGAACAAAATGTATTTTGGTGATCATCTCTTGATAACGAGATGGCAATATGCTTTGGCAAATATAATTCTCAAACTGCATATTAATTCATCTCTTCTGTGTGTTCTTTTGTTATACCTATATTTACAATATGAATGAAAAACCTCCAAATCGCTTTTGATCAAAAAATTTATTTCAAACTAAAAAAAAAGAAATTAGGTAGAAGATCTAAAGAACAGTTTACCTGTTCAGATCTGAAATGAATCGACGCTATTAGCATTCTTATATGTAAGCATTTACATGTACCTGCACGTCTCTCTATACGTTAGAAGTTAAACCTGGAAAAGTATTGAAGTTATATTATCACCGATTCTTCTTTTTGGCCTACATTATTAACTTACATATATATAATGCTTATCCCACTACGAGCACCATATGCCCAAGACTGAAAACCATAAAACCCTTGAGCTCGAGATTTTGTCTCGACCAATTACAAATGACGTTACTTTTGGAAGCTCGTTTGTGATTGGCTGATAGTAGAAACTCAATATCAGATTCAAGGCCAGAGTTTTGTGATTTTAGCTTGAAATTATAAATAGTACAAATAGCATAGACGGAAGATCTGGGCGAACGGAACATTCCGTCTTTTTCCGACCATCCGGTGCAAAATTTAAAGTCTCATATTCCAACAATGCATTCACACTATTTTTTTTTCTTTAAAATGTAAAAGCATGATTTAAAGGATTACATTACTGTGATAATCAATAATCACTGAGAGGCTTATCTAATAAACACAAAACGCATGATTTCACCTGAAAGACATCTAGTAAATTAATGGGAAGAGCAGATGTCATCGGCTATGCATAAAGATTCATAATGCCTGCGTGACAATGCGTGTATTTGTAGATCAACATGTCTAAACAAAACCTATTCGATCAATGTTTTTTTTTTTTTTTCTAGCTAACCTGACAGTAAGGGCAAGCGAGCTTATGATATGGCCTTGCGTATTTCGTGCGTCGTCTGTCAACATTTTCTGTAAAAACGTCTTCTCGAAAACCACGGGACCAATTTCAATAGGTTGATAGAAAACATTCAGGCATCACGATGTTTAAAATTTCTTCGAATGATGCCGATCCGCCATTAAATATGACCATCGTTAGAGCAATAAAAAAAAAATGTTTTAAAACGACTTCTGCTCAAAAACTGCTCAAAAGGATTTGATAAAATTGATCAGAAAGCATTCTGGAATAAAGAGCTTCCAAATTGATATAAATGATGCTGATCCGACATCATATGTGACCACCGTAACTAAAACCAGATAAACATTACCATTATTTTTTTTGTTACATCAAAGGCCGCTCAAAAGAATTTAACCAAACTTGACAGAAAGCATCATGTCATAAAGGACATTTCGATGTGTGCAAATAAGGCCAATATGCTATTAAACCTGTCCATCGTTAAAAGTAGACGAATTTTAAATGACTTCTTCTGAAAATCCGCTCAAGAAAAGTTTAAGCAATTTGACAGAAAGAATACTGGCATAAAGAGCGTTAAAATTTATAGAAATTATGTCGATCAAGCATCAAATATGGCCGCCATTACTAAAAATAGAAAACATTTTAACGACATCTTTTCAAAAATCGCGTAAGAGAATATGACCAAATTTGATAGAAAGCCTTTTGTACATAAAGGATTTTTTTTACAAATGATGTGCCTATCCGACATGCAATATAGCAGTCATTACTAAAATTAAGAAAATCTTTAACGAATTCTCAAAAAACACTCAACAGAATTCAGCCAGATTTAACAGAAAGGTCTCTGCTTTAAAGAACATTCAGAGTTGTACAAATTATGATGCCATCATCATCATCATCATCATCATCATCATCATCTGCCATGAAATAAGACCAAATTTGAAAGAAAGCATCCTGGTATAATAATACCATTCAGATGTCATTCAGAGTTGTGAAAAAAAATTACAATCCTCCATCCGATATGGCGGTTGTTAGTAGAAATATAAACACTTTAAAGCGAATTCTTCATAACGTCGTGTTTTCAGTGTCCTGGTCGAAACGTTTGTTGAAAGTTTGGAGGGAGGAACAGGTTGATCTCAGATTGAATCTCGTCATTCCAAAGATTTTTTCCAAAGAGAAATTAGTACATTTTTTAAATTTATTTGTCTCTAACTCCGTCATGATCCCTGCCAACGCCATGTATTAAAAAAATGCAGTATGACTAGAACAGAACACAAGCTTTGTTTAGCGTTAAAGTACAAAAGCAGTTTATAACTACAGACGTGAGGATGCAAGGTCACCCATCAAATATTTATGGTTTTCTCTGAGTGTCAGGTTTCCTACACCCTAAAAGTTACTTATCCAGTAACTAAATCATTGAGAACGCTCTTCGTAAGCTAAGGGAACTTGTCGATTTTACATCAAATAACTGAAGTTATATTTAATAACTTAATTTTTACAAATGGTAATGACAAACATTGTCAAATTTGCCACACGATCATCTCGTGTTCGATAATGCGAAGTTTTATATAGGTGATAGGCAATACTGTACATATCTTTGTTCAATTTATTCTGTATTTTTTAAAGAATCGTGTTTTATGTAACCAGCGACGCTTCTTTTAACATACATTAATATGCCCTGAAACAAATTGTCTTCTTTAGCCTGGCCACCAGATATAATGTAAGGTAGAACATTGACCCAATTATTCATGTTGACATGAATAGTTTAGGGTTTTGCCATCAATGTTAACAAAAAAGTATGTGGGTACACTCGTGCATCAAATGTGTGACTTGTATAAATTCCGCATTTATAATTACATGTGTGGTCATAGTTAGTGGTGTATTGAAAGACAGACGTTTTTGAAGGGGTGGGTGTGAAAACTTATTCTAAAGGTCTCGCGGACAGAGGAAAAATATTATTTCTCGTTTAAATATAACCTCTAAATTGGTAAAGTCTAAGAAGCAAATTATTTTCCATTGTTGGTGTACGTTAAACTGTAGGTTATATTTATGAGTAACACGACAGGTCTTCCACAGTCCCACCTCCCGGTATCTAAACAGACTTAAACTATTTTCCAATATTGGAGAGAGTAGCTATCGACAAAGAAACGTGTACAACAGTTATGCTACTACTGATATTAATAATAATAATAAACATACTAGAACTACTATTACTACTACTACTACTACTAATAATAATAATAATGAGCCTTTATTTTATTTTAAGAGGATAACATATTTAGCATTAAAAACTAAATCTTCCATATGGTCCTCATAAAAAATTATTATACATACTACATTCGTATATACATCAGTTAAAACTTGTCATCCTACTAATCGCACTATTGGTAGAAGACTGCTTCAGTAAAATATTATAGGTCATAAAAACAATTTAGTCAAACCAGGTGACTATCAAGAACAAAGCAGCTTCCCCTTAAGACAGTGTGTCGGAAATAATTAGGTACCTTATATTTCCAGGTATAATTAAACTTCGAGTTCATACACGTTAATAATATTATTGTTTGTATCATCTATAGCAAGACATCCCTCCTCTTCATCCCCTTCGACGACAAAAAAACAAAAACAAAAACAAAATGAAATTAACAAAACAAAACCCCACCTAAATGGAGATCTTTACCAAATAGGATTTGCTCGGAAGGCATTTAGTTTCTTGTTTATGAAAACTATAACATAAACAACACAAATCCTTTTCCGTCAATGGACAAAATAGAATGACATACATTACAAAAAATATCTTTTATGATAAATACACAAATTGGAGTAAAAATCAAGCATAGATAATATAAAGGAAAAAGAACGAATAAAGAAAGTCAGATGACGAATGTTGCCCACTTAACACACTGCCGCACCATTATGCGTACTGTACGTTTGTAATTTTTCGTACCTTCTCATATTCGTACAGAAAACGTATTTTCTTGCATCAAGTTCCCAGATTGTAGTACTTAAAATAGCTAGATGTCGATGCAGACACAGACATATATATATATATATATACCCGTACTTCAAGCATGTTCTTCTGAACATGTTTTTCTTATACGTCAAACAACACAGATTTCACTTCTCACAAGACCTTTGCACCAATGAAAGATCACAATGTTTCCTACACATCTATAAACACGCAGCAGTCATATTGTATAGGGTTGCATAAATAAAACATGAAAAAGAATTATCAAAATTCACCTTTATCGACACTTTTGCAAGAAATGTCCTCAAAAAATGTGCCAAAGGAAAAAAGTTAAACCTTATTCTGTAAAATCTTCCTAGCAGTATGAAACACAAAGCTATAACGAACTGAATTCCCCAAAAAAACCTTTGTGACAATTTTTAAAGAAATGTCCCAAAAATTGGGACAGAGGAAAAAAAAAAAGGAAAACCTTATTGCGCAGCTACACGAACCTTATATCTTGCCTACAAGTTTCATTAAAAATCCTCCAAGCGGTGTGGGAGGCGAATTGATGATAAGCTTTTTCATGGATGGAGACTGACGAATGGACAGATGGATGAACAGATGGACAGACGGACATACAGGGGAAACGACAATATCCCCACTCTTTGCTGAAGTGCAGGGACAATAAAAATCTTCAAACAGTTTAGGAGGAGATGCAGTGGCAAGCTACATTCTAAAAATTAGCTTTTTGTCGACATTTTTTCACGAACTTTCCCCAAGAAAAGTACCAGAGAAAAAATGTAAACTCATATTGCGCGTCTAAACGAACCATACATATAACCTACAAAGTTTCAGTACAATCCTCAAACCGATGTGGGAGAAGTATTGACTATTTGAATTTAAAAAATACACCCTTTTTGACAATTTTCAAAAATGGGTCAGAGGAAAAATTAAAACTTGATCGCGCATTTACATCAGCCACATATCTACCCTACAAAGTTTCAACAAAATCTTCCAATCAGTTTATGAGGAGAAGCAATGACGAGCTAAATTCCAAAATCCCCTTTTTGATTTTTCAAGAAATGTCCCCAACAGCGAGACAGAGGAGCAAAGGTAGAACCTTACTTCCAGCTGCACCAAGCAAATATTTAGATAACAAAGTTTTAATACAATTCCCCGACATATGTGGGAGGAGCGATGACGAACTGAATTCCCCAAATGCTCCCTTCTTTGCCAATATTTCACAAAATGTATTAACAATGGGCTGAGGAAAAGGTAAAACCTTACTGCGCATGTTCACCAACCTCATATCTAGCCCACAAAGTTTTAATAAAACCCTCCATCCGTTGCAGGAGGAAACGCGATGAGGAGCCATTTCTCTAAATACCTCCTTTTATGAAACTTACAAGAAATTTCCCCCAAAATGGGTCAGAGGAAAATATTAAAACCTTATTGCGCATATGCACCATGCACATACCTAGCTACTAAGTTTGATTAAAATCCTCCAAGCGGTATGTGAGGAGTGGCGATGACAAGCTTTGTCAAGGACGGACAGAAGGACAAACTGATGCACGGGGGTAATGACAATATCTCCGCTATCCCGCAAAAGTGTTTGAATAATAATTGATATTTCATTTACATGAATATATACATCTGAAGAAAAATAATGAAAAAAAGTGTCCGGAAACTTACAGATGATGAGGCAATATGCACTATATGACACGAATCCACGAGTATATATGTTTTCTATGCAGGGTGATGGAGTTTTACGTTTATAGAAACTTATATATAACATGCAGATCCTACATTTGTAAATCCACAGGTTAGCCTGAGCAGCAAATAAAAGCTACACATTTTAATTTTTAACAATTTCGATAATATTTGTTACAAATGTGGTAATAAGTTCGTTGTTATAACCTTTCAAAAGCCCTAAACTTTTTGTTTCTGATTACTTACAACATTTTAATTGCATTGTTATATTTCAACGTGTTCATGACATTTACTTGCACCCAGTGGCGGCGCGAAGGTTCAAGACGTCCGGGGGCAATGTTCTTTAGTGGCGCCCCTATTTCGCAGCAGATAACAGTTTTTATGTCAGTTGCCAATCTCCCTCCTCTCTACCCCCGCCCCCATATCAGTTTTGTCAATAATTGCCCCCGTTACACTAAGGTGAGATGAAATACTATGAAAATTTCAGCTAAAAAAAAGCTCCCGACGGCGCTCTCCTTCGCCTGGCGTCCGGCCACCCCCTCCCCGACCCCCTTCCTCGCTCCTCCACTGCTTGCCTCTGAAAATCTTAATATTATGAAATTGTCGAGCCTGGGCATATTATAATGCATGACTGTTTGGACCCGGAATTTAGTGCAAATAAAATACTACCGTATTATACTCTCGTATAAGTCGAGTCCAAATGCAAACAAAACATAGACCCTGATCAGCCGGCGCATTATGCGACGGCAGATCAGGGTCTATGTTGTTTGTTTTACTGATCAGTCCTTACAAACTGCAGATCTGGGTGTATGCAGTTTGCAGTTGGTATCTTATTATACGCGAGTACAATCGGTAACTAAAGTTTCTGTTTGACTAACTTTGGATTAGAATTGCTGTATGCAGATTATCTCCAGAAGCCAGACAATTTTATGTGTAAATGTTAAAATCTGAGATAATCTGGTTAATTATAATCCTATAAATTACTGATATTTTGATTGTCTCTGCCCATTGGCAATAATCAAGATAACTAACTGGTTAGCTCAATAAATTATAAAATAAAAATTCAACGAATTATATCGCTGCGTGCCGCTTTGTCGAAATCCCTAGCAATTTATTAAATCATTACTGTCATCAGAATAAATTTTTTCTTGCGAAGAACGCAACCTTAAAAAGGAGATAGCCGTATGTAATGTATGTATGTATGCATGCAAAAGCTTGACTTTATATCACTTGACATGCATCAGTAGCTGTGTAAGTGTGTGTATGTGTGTGTGTGTGTGTGTGTGAGAGAGAGAGAGAGAGAGAGAGAGAGAGAAAGAAAGAAAGAAAGAAAGAAAGAAAGAAAGAAAGAAAGAAAGAAAGAATGAAAGAGAACTAAAAAGAGAGAATTTTGCAAAACTATGATGGAACTATGGTGTAGATAGGTTGCTAATAATACGCTCAATAGCAAAACGCACATTCCTTTTGAAGGTAAAGATAAAGAACTGAATGTCTTGAATTATTGTATGGTTTATTCATTCAGTGTTCGCGGATTATGCTAAGAGATTTCTCTCGATGACAACATAGCATAAACTTCCACATGGAACTGAAACTAATCAGACAATACATACAAACGATTTTTTTTACAAATACTCATGCATATTTTAACGTAACACTTTATTGCACGTATGCGTCGATCAATAATAGCGCAAAGGCTTCTATAATGCTTACAGAACGCATGATTTCACCTGAAAGATATGGAAAATTAATTAGAAAGAGGAGCCGACAAGTTCATCAGCCATATATTTCATACAGAAGAATGGTAAATGTTCGGTGTCACAGCGTCCATTAGTAAATCAATAAGTTTACATTGAGCCTATTAGACGAATAGATTTTACTTTTTGGTTTGATATTAATGTCTCATTTTAATAAAATATACTTGGAATTTAGTAGAAATACGGACAAACGGACACAAGGAGGTACGCGTTATCATCAGACAAGATGACTCATCCATGGATAGAGATTAGAGCGAAGAAAGACACGGAAACAGAAAAAGCTATGTAGGAGTTTATTGTCATTTTAGTTGTTATATATATATATATATATATATATATATATATATCTATATATATATATATATATATATATATATATATAGAGAGAGAGAGAGAGAGAGAGAGAGAGAGAGATTTAGAGATTTAGTATTCTCCAAACATTAAAGCCAGAAGATGTAGACGTGCCCGTGCACTATAATTGAATCTTGAACTAAACTTGTTTAAAAACAAAAAATCTTGATTAACTCCCATTGTAATCCGATACCAATTTCTCAATCAGTATCATTATTAGCTCTGTATCTCCCGAAGCAAGGGACACTAATGCCCCCATGGTTGTTACCAAGTCGTATCGCTGAATAAAATTCAGTAGACTTGCTGTCGTCGTTACGGCAATATAATTATTAAAACAAAATGCTTTCTTTCTATGAGGCAAACTTTCCCAAACACATGTTTCCACTAACTATCTACATGCGGCAGCTTATCACATTTACAATTTACCTAGCCTAAACAGGTCGGACAGAGATAAAAGCCGAATGGACTGGCAGGCAATCTAAAAATGTAGGTTATATTTTAAAAGTTGAGCATAATTCGTATAATATGATATTAATATCATTACCTCAGTACAAAAGTTGTAATTATTAATTACTGCAAAACATAGTCGTTTACTTGTATTGAATTAAATACTAATCCCAGAGTTTATCACGCTGCCATGATTGTTATTATCTTATAATCGATTTTTAAATCAAACACCACAGCAAATGTCAAAATAAACATTGCTGAGCTGTTACACATGGAAATTTAAATCCATTATCGATTAGGACAACTGCCAGATTTGAAGGGAAAAAAATAATAAAGGTTTTGTGTGTGAAACAGTGATGTTGATTTCAAATTATTACCTATATCGGTCGCAAAATGTTAAGACCAGTTCAAATATAAACAAGTTTTTTTTCTTTCTAATTATTTCTATTTATTGTTCATCAGCTTTACAAATATGAAACGTTTTTTTGTCATGTATGACTGCATGCATGTTCCCAAAAAAGTTTTTTGGCGAATATCTGCTGGTGTACAAACATTTCTATAAGATCTATATGCAAATATGCATACAGACAGATGGAAGAACGGACGGACAGAAATAGATATAAATAGATAGAACAGATAGGTAAAGTCAGCGGACAGACAATATAGATGTAGGCATTATATATATATATATATATATATATATATATATATATATATATATATATATATATATATATATATATATATATATATATATATATATATATATGCATGTTCAAGGTTTAAAACAGATCTGTTTGGAAACGTTACAATGGATAATAAAGTGCATAAATAACTAATATAAAGTTCTGTACCTGATTTAGTATTAACAAGCTGGTTATGCCATATCACTCTCAAATAGGTAACTGATGACTATATTTTATTAAACAAAATTTGAAACAGGTGTATGCATGTGTGTGTGCGTGCTAAAATTCCACATGTCCGTTTAAAAAATCTATAAATTCATACATTATAACTTATCGTGAAAAAATCTAAAAACTAGCTTGTGGGGTAGTTGGCATAACAGTTCGTTTATCCCTTGTTAACACTCTGGGAATGTGTACGACCAATTGTATTGGTAAGCGACTTCAGTGTACGTTGATTTTTGGTTGGTAACGAATCAAAAGAAAAAAAAATGAAAAAATGTCATTATGGTATGTGTTACATATTCTCAAAATTTGCAAGGTTAAGTAACTGTAGAAAATTCAAAGAGAAAAAAGGTTACAAGAATAGTCATATCGAAATACGAGCATGAGTGTAAATGATGTATACAAATTAAGAATAACTGATATATTCTGGAATAACTGATCTAATCATATCTTTTGGGAAACTTTCCATAAATTTATTTAGGCAATGAGAACCTTTAATTGAAAGCTCCAAACAAGTCGTTTAATTAGACTTTTGGGCATTTTTTTTGCTGAGATTAAGAAAGGAATTCCTTTTCGGCAGATAGAGTGAAGCTATGATTCAAGTGAGCACAATATTTGATGGGTTGTAAGTGTCGTCCACTGTCTAGCGACTACATTGTACCATTCCTTGTGACTTGTATCTGAAGTAGTTTATTAAGTACAGTTGTCTTTCTGTCTGATCGCTACCAATATCTGGAGGCGTACACCTTCAGACGGAATGTTGTTTGTTTTTTTTTATCTTGATAAGTGGTCGACGGTTTGCAATCACGTTTATCTCAAACAGATAACAATTCCTGTATACTTTTCCACTTATTTTAAGTCCGATTTGAAACTTGAAGCATCAAATATATATTTTTGTCCACAGAATGTCTTTTTTCAACAAAGCTACTTATATCTTATGTGAAAAATATATGAATAAGGATTAGAAGAACATAAGTTTTGTCTGTTTTCTGATTGTTCATTATAATTGTCTAATATGTGTGCAACATCAACAGATTTCAATAACTGAAATCTCTATGAAGTTTTAGACCCGGAAAGTATTCCACCAAAAAGTTGACAAATTCAAGCAATGTTTAGTCAGACTAGTCTCGCAAAGTCATCCATAGATTCTCCTGGGTGAAAAAGGATCGCGAGCCTCAGATTAACGTAGAAATTTATATATAAAAAATTGCAACTACAATATCTTTAATCTCAAAATAAAAAAAATAATCCATGATTACATTCAGGGTAGAGCCTTGTTTCCTGTAGGTAAAAACATTTGGTTTATTCGTATCTTATCGTTCATCCTTTCCTTAATTCTCAAATGCTATTTTCGTACGTAGAATGTCTCAAATTTAAACTTGAAGAATCTTGAAAGTAAATGTTAATATGCTATTTGCGATAAATATTTTGTCCTAAAGTAAATATTGCATTGTAGAATGATTGCATCCTTCATGAAAGTCAATGGACCTACAGGGATAAACATCGGGGAAATCACTTTTTTAATGAGCAAGGGAGTCCAAATAACGGTCCCTGATTGATTGGCTGAATGCCAGTGACGACATAAAAGAAGAATACTGGATTTTAAAAATAAATACTTAAGTGCAAAGGCGATATTATTATATGTTAAACTTCATTACACGGGTGATTATTTAGCTGAGAAGCTAGTAACGTGGCATGTTTATCAGTAATGTAGCGGAAAAAGTATAAAAAAAAAATAAAAAAAAAAATTCTGGAAATGAGGAAAAAATGGATCTTTTGGAGAGGAGAATTGCGTCTGTTATTATATTCAGACAAAATAAAATGCAGTATGACTCAAAGCAATTAGTTCAAACTGTCCTTTGAATACAGGTGACCGCTATATATATATATATATACTTCAGACACAAACAGATAGGCAGAAAGACTTGATATAGCTACAGAACATACATACCTATCCCGACATTGTCTTCCACCAATCCAGCATTTTAATAGAGTATCTTCCCTCCTGTGTCCAAAATCGGAAAGCTCGGCAGCAGTAGGTTTCACGAACTCCCTCATCACCATCGTAAGGTCTCCCTGTAGGCCAACTTCATAGGCCTCTTGGAATTTTGTGAAGGAAGCAAATTCTGTGCCAACTAAATAATCCTCGCCCACTCTCACCAGAATATCCGATAATCCAGCTCCAGCTTTTTCGGACAGAAAGGTCCAGACAGAAGAATGGGTTTGGAGAATTCTCTCAACGTACTCCGTGGCAGGTTGTGCAGAAAACTGCGTTTTATTAAAATTATTGGTGTTTAAGAACAGAAGATCACTAAAATGGCTATTCAGTAATCTTGATTTTCTAAGAATATTTATGTTACAAATTGTGATATTGGGGACCACTTCCGGAGGCCTGATTTCGCTTATTTCGGACGTCTGGAAACGTGTCGGGTAACTTAAAGAGTCAGAGACCTGAACGTAGATAGTAAAAGACAGAGCTCCAATCGCTGCTACAGCTATGATAAACCACATCAGAAATTCCACGACGTTCGGAGTTTTCCCACCATATCTGGCTCCATGGATATCCAACACAGAAAACCAGCGCTTGACTTCATTAATAAACTTTAGATTCTCCTGTTTACGTGGAAGCTCCGCGAGATTTTTCCACTGTTTATCTTCATCATTCTCCTGCTTTTGATTGCCAGTACTTCCGGAAGTGTCCGGGGAATTTTCTCTGCTGTTTGATTCTGTCATTGAAGTAAAATATCGTTCACATCTTTCCTTCCAAGAACCTGTGTCATCACCCATGTTAATACTTCTTTTCCACTTAATATTCAGAAGGAAAAAACAATACAATTTAAAAGCAACCCCCTTTCAGCCAAATTTACCAGAAGGAAGCAAACAAATAAACAAAATGTTTTCCCAATGATATCATATATAGAACTTTGTTCTGCTATTAGATAATTCAAGTGGATTGGAGACACTTCTGTTTACGAAGCAAGGTATTATCGAGTCAAAATAAATCATTTGGCAAATGATTACGCGGTGCTAATGCGAGCGGCTTTTGTAATGCACGAGTAAACATATATTTCTGCATTCAGTGAAAGAGAGCAAGAAAAGACAAAAGACTCTTCGATAAAGCATAACAAAAGTGTTTCCAATTACCCCAGCTTTTAAGATAAGTCTTTGTGAGGACTCCACCTATTTATGGTGTACATACTTTCTCATTGTGTGCTGGCCGTATCTATCCACATAGTTTTATTCCCGTCCCCGGTATACATTTTAAGCGAAGGTCTATTAGTAACGTTTGTTCAGCTTTAGAATATTAGTTTTCGTTCACTATAAAATTATATCACATGATCCAGTGCTTAAGTTTTGTGTTGAATAACATTCATGTATTGACTTGAGTGGAAAGGTTATTCATTTTTTGTTACTTTTCCTCTTTTTCTTCTCTAAAAAAATGAATACATTCAGACAGTTTTTAGAGAACATATAAGAACATTTTGGAGAGGATATGGAGGTGGCTCTTTTTGAAACTTCCGATTTACGACATCCAGTTATTCCTAAAGACAGCCATTGGTGACAAAATTGAAACTCGTTGAAAATTGTATGTTGTGGTGACGTAGTTCCATAAAATCTGCATAACTAATTGCTACCAAGAGATAAGCGTTCGTGTTCTCAGTTCGACATTTGGTAGATTGGTGTAATTCATAGAAAATACATGTTCCGTTCCCACCATAGCAATGTCACTGAAAAGAACTAGGGAGTTCTTGAAGAAAGTTCTACATTTAAACAATAGAAATTCAAACACCGTTTAATTTTGCGAGTCAAATTTTTTGTCTTGTTTTCGATTGTTGGAGCTTTTGGGGTCATTAGCAACAGAAGCCATTTCATCGAGGCTGAGCAAGTCGTTTGAGTTATCCCGAGTATTCTAGTGATTGGTGCTTGATTTGTCTAAGTGTTAATGTATTTAGGAATAATCCGCAAATCCTAAGTTTCTGGGCCAAACGGTTTTCCTAGAGAGGGTGTTAGAAATAAATGTTGAAATTGATACCTTTGAGATTCACCTGTTCTAAATGGCTCATTATTTTATCCATTAAATGTACTCTTATGATAAGATTAGATACGATCAACCTTTCGATCGCATCGGTATATATCTACAAACAGAAAACACTAAATTAAAGATATTAACTGACTTCAAAGAATTGACATATACACTAAAATAATTATGGAAAAAGTAAGAATAGAAAGTAAAATTAGAATATATAGTTAAATTAGAGAAAAGTCATTGTACAAATCAAAAACAAATAAGATACCATCATCGTAAGCCACGGGCGACAATTCGCTACGCTCCTTTATCACCAGTGACTGCCTGTGCTGAGATTTCCTCGTTTTTCATGAGTACACATAAATAAAAATACATCTTCAAAAACACAATGGAACAGTCTCTTACGCGCCAATGAAATTGACCTTTCATCGATAGATAAGTGACTGTGTTTGAAAGAGAAACTTTGACTGGCTCATTCAAACAGTGTTAAAGGTCATGTTGAATCACCATTGCGAGAAACCGTTACTTGCGCTCGCATTGATCTGTTAAGCAGGTTTATGCATGTTCATGAGAAACAAGGAACTCTCAGCACAGGCAGTCACGGGTGTTAAAAGAAGGTAGCGGATTGTCGCCCGTGACTTGCGACGATGATGAGAGACACCCAGCACAAGTCACATACATCTATTCAATGAAAAATTAAACCTTCACATCAAATATCTGGCAGATTCTCAACTCAAGACTTGTCCATTAACTGATAAGTTATGCATAAACAATTCTATTGGAAACGAAGTGGAATTCGTTAGTTTTTCATGATATTGTAAATATCTTCTGTATTTCATAAGAAATACACTATCCTATACTTCTGCCAGATATCCATGTAAAACAACTCTTAATTCTCAATTAAAAAAAATAAAATTAAACAAAGAAATAAAAAATTATGTGTCTCGAAAAGACTATAACATTTTATTATTATTTTCTTGTTGTAGTTCTAATACAGATAAATGTACAGTACTGTAACTCCATATGTACCCAAGATTTTCGAAATGGTCGTGAAAAAACGTTGGCAAGGACATGCGAATATGATTATGGTTTGAACAATAACGACATGCTTCCTTCTGTTATTTCTGATGTGTCAATATATTCTAGACCACTGGTTCCCAAACCCGGGTCGCGAGCCAAATGAGGGTCGTGAGGACTCTCGCGACCCTATACTGGTACTGCATTTTGGGTCACAAAAGATGGTATTTAGGGTCGCGATTAAAAAAGTTTGGGAACCACTGTTCTAGACCTTAACTTTCTTGCACTGTCGGTACTCGCGCATAAGTTGGGTCCAACTGTAAACTTTATATACATAGATCTGACGTCGCATAATGCGCCGGCGTTTCGGATTCTAAGCAGTTTGATAGGAGTAATCATTAGAACAAACAACATAGATCCTGATCTGTCAGCGCATTATGCGACGGCAGATCAGGGTCTATGTTATTGCAGTTGGAACCGAATTATAAGCGAGTATAGACTGCACATTATAATTTAGTAGAGCGTATTCAAAGCGGGTCTTTGAAGAGACTGGTGTCTTGCGGTTAGGTGGATACGGCAGTAGATGACTGGCGCATTCTATTTACTGCTTGACAGGTACAGGCATAGTTGAAAGAGCTTTCGAGTATCAATCAATTTTTACAACCGGCATTGTCACTAGGAAAGAAAGAAAGTAACAAACAAAAATAATTTACTTACTGCTCTGATTTGTACAAATTCAATTCACAAATAAAAGTTAAAGTTTATTAATCACTAAAGATAATCTATCATGCATAAATTGTACAAAACAGAGACACGGACCATTCTGCAATTCACATCTTCTTTCTTTTCTTTTCTTTTTTGTGAGCATATGGTTCAATATAATATGCATCTTCCTGATTATGAGTAAAGAAAAGGTAGTACTAATACTCTATTCGGAAACGTTACATGGAAAGTAACATACATACATACATACATACATACATACATACATACATACATACATACATACATACATACATACATACATACATACATACATACATACATACAATTGAACACCAACACATATGCATATGTCTTTGCATGGTCTGTCTCTATTACATTTATATAATAGCTTCATGTTTAACATACCGTACCATACTGCATATACCGTCTATACTCGCGTCTAAATCGAGTCCAAATGCAAACAACATAGACCCTGATCTGCCGTCGCAGATCAGGGTCTATGTTATTTGTTCTACTGATTGGTCCTTAAAAACTGCATAGACCCAGATCTGCCGGCGCATTACGCGAGTATAAACGGTATGTTATGGTAAGCCGATTATCTGCATTGTTGGATGTTCTAAGAAAAGAGTCTTTTTTATGGGGGGGGGGAGATGAGATATGTATTCTTGCATTTCCCATATTTTACATCGTGATATCACATATATTAAACTGAGGCAGAAAATATAATCTTCATGCGGAAGTCTAATGATAATCATTGTACATTGAAATGTGTACTGACATGAGTCGTGTGGAGTGTAATCGGACCTCAGTTTTTTAATAATGAAAATGACTGAATGTAATCTCGTTCAAAGCGGAAATAACTAAAATCATACATGCATACATAAATACATGCATACATACATTTGAAATGAAATCCTCAATATTATCATTGCATATATTCAAATACACTAAACCGCTTGCTTTAGCATGATTATCATAGACAAAGGGGGGAGGGCGCGCACGCGGCGCCCCCCTCCTAACATTTATAAAGTATAGGTCGCCCCTAAATTACACCCTAAAAAGACGACTGTTTTTTTTTTCTTCTTCACATGATCAGCAATGCTTAAAGACTACGTGAACGCCAGCATATTATTTCTTCCTTTACAACACTTTCAAACCGTACCCACGATGGTACCTTCGTCATTTTTGTTTTCCTTTTGCTTTTTTGGACATATGACCTAATCTACCAAGGAGATCCGATTGAGAAATGGCTGTAACAAGTTATAAGCGTGGGAAATATGAACAGCGGAGACTGGACATTTTTTATGAAGGTATGTATAATCTTATTACAGTCAGCAAATGTAGATAATTAAACCTGTTTCAAAAAGGCAATTTGCGGACCTCAATGCTGTCACTGGTTGCAAATACCTGACGTGGCATTGTCAACAGTTGGTTTAACCCGTAGCCGGGCCTAAACGTTTTGAATAGAATGTCTCCCCCCCCCCCCAAAAAAAAAAAAAAAAAAAAAAACAAACAAAAAAACGTATAATATATCTGGATCAAACTATTGTACCATGTATACAAATTTGCTTTAGTGACAAAATTGAAATAAAGAGTGAATCCAAACGTTGCGCATTCACAGTATTGTTACATGTATCTATTTCTTCCAAATGTATGACGAAAATCTCCATGACGTAATGGTAGTGATGCTTGCTCTGCACACCAGAAAAGATTTCATTATAGAATTTTTTGAAAGTGGAATATATATTTCTTTACACAGAAAGAAGATTTCTAAATTTATTACAGTGAATATTTACCTTCCACAATACTTTTCTTTTAAGGAAATGTTTATCGATATTCTTTTGATCGGTTATTAATAATAGTAACAGATCCTAAAAGGTAATACCAATTTATCGTTGTTTTAAATCTAAATGATTCTCATGTTTTAAATTCAGATTTGTTTGTAAAGGAAGTCGACATCAGGGCGAGTAGCAAAACGGAGGAAGTCCGTGCACCTGTCTATGTGTGCAGGGATGGCGCGAGAAGGGGGGGGGGTGTTGTCCACTTTTCATCCATTCGTCTGTATTTACGTCTGTCAGAAATGGTTACAGCCTGCCCATATATACATTAACTTACTTTTTCGGAGATGTCATTCATAGGAAAAAATTTCACACTCTGGATAAATTGTGATGTAGTGGCAGTCCGTCTTGAGTTTGAATATACTCTATTTCGATTCCATAATTAAAAGTGGAATCCTGTACAAAATGCACGTAGGAATAAATACAGAATTATCTGATTGTATTCTTCATCTTCAATTTGTGCCTAAATCTTTTTTTTTTTTTTTTACGTTTTCCGAAGCAGAATGTATAGTCTTTTTATCGTTAGTGTGTCATTGAAAATTTATTTTTGTTCCAACACCGGGTCTGAGTGTGTTTATATGCCTTAGTTTCATATGTGTTTTAATCTTTATGTAACTAAGTAACAGTCTTTGAAAGGAGACGAAATATATCTGAGAAAAAAAAGAAAAAAAAACTGGCAGTGTAATGTAGCTTATTTTCAAACACAAATACCTTCAAAGACTCCAAGGAAATCATATGCACATATGTATTTTACTCCCAAAAGAGCGCCTGTTTACTTATTCTCGAATTAATAAACACGACAATTTCAAAGGCATTAAAATCGCAATAGGTAAAATTTACAAGTGGAGCTTTTAAGATTCAGTAATTTGTTGGGAAAAGACACGGGTTGCTTGATGCTGCACATAAACTAAATTGACTCAGATGAAATTGTTTCCTATGACACACAGATTTACCTCCCTTATACAAGTCACATTTTCACTACTGTTGAAAATTACTTTCAAAATTGTATGTCTATCTGCAGAAAAAGAGTGATGATACAAAAGGCGTTATATTCTTTGTAGCATTGAAATCTTCAGCACAACATTACATTTCTAATGCTTAAAATCCATGGACTTTTTTTGTTGCACATCGTCAAAAATCCTTGTTAATTTTCAAAACTTTAGATGAAAAAATAAATGAAAGGACTTCTGCCGAATACATTTGGGCTAAAAGCTGGCGTTGTCTTACTACTGGCGTTGCCTTACTACTGGCGCTACTGGCGTTGTGTTACTACTGGCGCTACTGGCGTTGTGTTACTACTGGCGTTGTGTTACTACTGGCGTTGCCTTACTACTGGCGTTGTGTTACTACTGGCGTTGCCTTACTACTGGCGTTGTGTTACTACTGGCGTTGCCTTACTACTGGCGTTGTGTTACTACTGGCGTTGCCTTACTACTGGCGCTACTGGCGTTGTGTTACTACTGGCGCTACTGGCGTTGTGTTACTACTGGCGTTGCCTTACTACTGGCGTTGCCTTACTACTGGCGTTGTGTTACTACTGGCGTTGCCTTACTACTGGCGTTGTGTTACTACTGGCGTTGTGTTACTACTGGCGTTGCCTTACTACTGGCGTTGTGTTACTACTGGCGTTGTGTTACTACTGGCGTTGTGTTACTACTGGCGCTACTGGCGTTGTGTTACTACTGGCGTTGCCTTACTACTGGCGTTGCCTTACTACTGGCGTTGCCTTACTACTGGCGTTGTGTTACTACTGGCGTTGTGTTACTACTGGCGTTGTGTTACTACTGGCGTTGTGTTACTACTGGCGTTGCCTTACTACTGGCGCTACTGGCGTTGTGTTACTACTGGCGCTACTGGCGCTGTCTTACTACTGGCGCTACTGGCGTTGTTTTACTACTGGCGTTGTCTTACTACTTTATTCGACGTTTTGTTTTATTATTTATATGAAAGAATACTACACAAAAATATCATTTTCCCAAATTTTACCCGCTACAGGGCAGTTCAAATTCTTATTTATGTTTGTCACCATATAACCGGTAGAAAATGCATTGTAATTGGTTGGTACTTCTGTCATTTTTATGAGCAGCAATCCCAATTATTACTAACAAGTACCAGGACGAATTCTTTACTACTACTGTGACCTGCTTTTCTTCTGCATACATACATTGTACTTTACGAATATGTATCTTATGTTTGTCATTGGAGAAGATTCATTTCCGGAGGTCTATGGCAGTATGACACGGAATCAGGAAATGAGATTCCGTTAGGTTAGTGACAAAATTAGTTAATCATTCATAGAGCAAGACGTGCTTTATTCTCGATACCGAAAATAATATTCTTGATTTCCTTAATATAATACGTGTCTACTCTAGTACTCAATGACACCAGGAGAAAAAAAAATGATGTCATCATAAAATGTAAAAGTAGACCACCTGTCTTTTTATTAGTAATACCCTGAAGCTATCTCATCATCAGATTTGGGGTAGATATGAGTTAAACCTTTTTTAAAATTTTTTTACAAGATATAAACAAATGGAAAACCTTTCTAACATACACGAAACGTATGTTCAGTGTTGCCTTTCGCTCGGAAGGTACCGCAAACGTAATAAGCGTGGACAGTTAGACATAGTTTTAGCTCGCTTGTACGAATCACAGGAGAACATATATTGTCTGCGTGATCAGTGTCGTTGGCATCGTCCGCAGTCAGCTTTATAGTGTACACGTTTTATTTTACTGCCACTGGTATTAGCTGTATGCATTGGTTCTTAATGGCACTTGCTTAGGGTGTTCCTCACATAGGCCTAATTCTGAACCATGCCATTGGAAATAAGATCACCGTGACCAACGTTTCTTTTTACACCAATGACTTTATTAAAGATTAATCCAAATGTACAAGTTGTGTTTTCCACGCAAATCTCCAGATGTAGGCATTTTATGTTCATGGAACTTGGTCAGGTGTTTCTTGTATCATCCTAAACCATCCCAGTGGAGCATAGGTCACAGTGGCCTATATTTCTTATCTCACATTATTTAATTTTGCTTCCAGGTTAATCCCAGTGTAAAAGTATTTTCTTACTGGCACATCTCCTTCTGTAGGCATGGTATCGACATGAAACGTGAACAATTTGTTGCTTGCTTCATTCTGAACCATCCTAGGGAATGTAGGTCACAGTAACCTACATTTCGCACAATATGCCGTTTTCTGGGTTATTCCGAGTGTAAAATTTCGTCTTCCCTGCATTTTGTTCCAGCTGTACGTATACTATGTTCAAGGAACTTGGTTTAGGTGTTCCGTGCAACATTTTAAACCACCCCATTTGAAACCTAGTTTTCTCACACTAATAGCTTGTTGTTTTACAGGTCTATCCAAGTGTAAAAGTTTTGTCTTCCTTGCAGATCTCCAACTGTAGGTGTGCTTTGTTTATGGAACTTGATTAAGATGTTCCTTACATCATTCTAAACCACCCCATGTAAAATTTTGTTACAGTAACCTACTTTTATAAAATAATGATTTTGCTATTCACAGGTTAACCACTGTTAAAGTTTTGTCCTCCTAGTGGATATCCAGATGTAGGCATGGTATAAATATGGAACTTAGTCAGAGTGATAATTGCGTTATTGTTCCCCTCACCCAATGGCAAGTAAGTCACAGTGACTTACTTTTGTTACATTAATTACTTTTTTGTATGCAGGTTATCTCCAGTGTTGGACAAACAACATTGTAAAGGCATGCTTGGTTGTCTCTTTGTTAACTCTTATTAAATGCACATCTGTGTATCAATGTCAATCATTAGTACAGTATTTGACGCACAACATAGATACAGATAAATGGACGTTAGATATTACGATAGATAGGATGTATAGAGTACATATATGTATGTATGTATGTATGTATGTATGTATGTATGTATGTATGTATGTATGTATGTATGTATGTATGTATGTATGTATGTATGTATGTATGTATGTATGTATGTATGTATGTATGTATGTATGTATGTATGTATGTATATATGTATATATGTATAGTGTTTAAAGGTACGTCAGACCAGAAGTGATAAAGAAATTGCCAAAATAAAAATTAGGAAGATAAAAGCCTTCCAAATAATTGTAAACATTTTGTACTAAACGATAATATATTAAAGGAAAAGATGTCAAAATTATGACAAAAGGAATATAAGATGGAAAATAAAGGTAAAAATATAAAATCTTTAATATATACGGTGAAAATTTATGATATAAATCGCATTCACTCAATAAGTCAAAGGTTATCTCTGGTGGTACATCAGCATAAGCTTCTGAATCAAATTCACATTGAAAAAAGGGTGGAAGTCGATACATTTTTTTTCCTTTTTTTTTTTTGTTTTCACTGTCAGCAGACACTGGCAGGTATGCACTCTGGTCGAGGTTCGCCCTTAAAGCTGTATGCACAAGTCAGGTATGTGTATAAAAAAAAATTTTTTTTATCACAGAGCTCTATTGTCCGACTCACTGTTAACACCGCTTATAAAATTTGCTTGTAAAGAAATAATGGTATCTAAAAACGCAAATAAAAGAATTGATCACAAACATTTTCTAGAGGATGAGAAAGGTATACTACGCCTTTAATGCTTGTGTTTGAATGTTGTTTTTCTGCGTGTACGTATTTTGAATTAATTTGAATTACCAAGTTTTATTTTTAAGTTGGCTGTAAAAAAAAAAAAAAACCCGTTAGCTGTTATTTTTTTGTTTTGCTTCCAAAATTGAAATAAAGTTGCTTAAATTAAAACAATTTCTGAAATCTTGTATTGAGAAAAACACTTTTGCAAGTGAAACAATAGCAACTCAAAATATTTATTTATTTTATTCATTGCTTAATTTTAAATTAATTTCTCTTCAAGGCTGCAATAGACATATGGTGAGATTGTATGAACCTCCTCACAGCTCCAAAGAGAACTGAACATATACATGTGGTAGATATACAATGGATTTTTCACAAACTTCTTCAGAAGAGAGATAACATAAATAGATACTTTCTGCACTTGACATAGTTGTTATGTTCACTCAAGTGGCACTCAGTTTAGTTTTCTAGAAAGTTGATTGTTGTAAACAAATCGTTTCATTCATATGGAGTAACAGTCAAAAGTGAGTCGTTTTTCCGTACATGCATTTCTCGTTCTGGTATAATGAGTTAAGT
The DNA here is from genome assembly GCA_029931535.1 of Margaritifera margaritifera. Taxonomy (NCBI): domain Eukaryota; kingdom Metazoa; phylum Mollusca; class Bivalvia; order Unionida; family Margaritiferidae; genus Margaritifera; species Margaritifera margaritifera. The sequence continues at coordinate 10,063,819 of JAQPZY010001696.1, read as the reverse complement.
GTTTGAAATGATTCCATAAATGTATTTTTGCGGAGATGCATAGATGCTGGCGAAAATCTTTTGCTTTTATGAATATGCTCTATGGCAAAGGCAACATAAACTGCACTATATCAAATGCAACATAAATTGCATTATATCAAATGCAACATATAAACTGCACTATATCAAATGCAACATAAACTGCACTATCTCAAATGCAACATAAACTGCACTTTCTCAAATGCAACATAAACTGCACTATATCAAATGCAACATAAATTGCATTATATCAAATGCAACATAAACTGCACTTTCTCAAATGCAACATAAACTGCACTATATCAAATGCAACATAAACTGCACTATCTCAAATGCAACATAAACTGCACTTTCTCAAATGCAACATAAACTGCACTATATCAAATGCAACATAAACTGCACTATATCAAATGCAACATAAACTGCACTATATCAAATACAACATAAACTGCACTATCTCAAATGGGTTAAAAGAAACTTTATATTCTGTTAAAGGATTGCATCTCCATTTAATCTGAATCGATAATATTTGATTATTCCCTTTGGAATTTTGGTTGCTTTCGTCTCATTTCTGGGAACGATGTATATATCCATAAGTGTTTATCCAGAAGGTTCAATTAAACAAAGCTCATTAAATTTTAACTCCGATTTTTTTCCATTTCCCTCCTTTCTTTATCCAGAATAGAATTCTTTCGATATATTGACCATAATTAGATAAAATAACGCTACGCAAAGTATAGGTGTGTTAGACATGAGGTAAGAATGAATGAATAGATATTTACAAATTAATACAAAAATAAAAAAAAAACATTACAAATACTTGCGCAGGAAACAATCGGTAAGATTTACTGTTCAACATATTCAACCTTAAAAAACTCAATTTGACAATGAAAGTTCCAAGAGAATCCAACAACTGACACTCAGAAATATTGGTTTAACTTTATCTTCATGTTCTTCCATTCCTTTAGCTCTGTTTCCTTTTCCTGAATTAAATTTTCCGGAACACCACAAGCTCTTCCGGACTCGATCACCGTCTCCAGGTGCTTTATTACAATATAAGCAAGTCCCGGCAAGGCTCGAACCTCAGACCGAAGGGACGGGTTGCTGAAGTCACTAATCACTTCGTATGCATTATTCATAATGTCAAAGAATCCATTTGACCCGGGAAAGACGCTGTTCCAGTCTGTAACACAGTTTATATTTTTATCTACAGCACGAAGAAATTTCTGCACAATTCCCACATGCTGCCCTGATTGTTCGACGCATTCAAATAGCTTTTTGAAGAAGTAAAATTCAAATTTATCAATGTTGAGTTCTACATTACAGTCTTCCATTTTTTCAGACGCTGTTTCTTTTCTGTTAGAGTGTTATACTTGATACTAACTCTATGTTACGGAAGGATAATACAGAATAAGAGTCATGTGAATAGTATGTGTCAGATGATCATCTGAAACACGGATTGACCCGCAGAACGTAGTCACATTGTTTTCACCGGCCTCTAACGACTTTCAATCTATTCTTTTAAGAGCGCGCTTCACAAAGTTCTTCCTTCTAAGTATGCCCAATCTCATACAAATTGAGATACCTAACTTGGATACACCCATCACCTTCCTATCTCCCAAATCTAAGCGTATATCTTGCGTATGTTTTAATCCAATGTATGTATGTATGTATGTATGTATGTATGTATGTATGTATGTATGTATGTATGTATGTATGTATGTATGTATGTATGTATGTATGTATGTATGTATGTATGTATGTATGTATGTATGTATGTATGTATGTATGTATGTATGTATGTATGTATATGTATACATATTTTATGGTTACATGTGAGTATGTCAGACACTGCAGTAAGTAGAATTATATTTGTACATATACGTTGCATTTATAGTTTTAATATTCTATTACTGAGGACAACATATACGGTTGGTCAGAACCAGATGCATTATCTTCAGAAAAAAAACTTATTATTATTATTATTATTATTATTATTATTATTATTATTATTATTATAAAGCACGAGTAAGAAAGGAACGGTAGCATATTTGTTTAATGAGATATATTTGGCGACATACATACATACGATGAATGTAGATATACTAGATCAGTCAGAATCATCAGTCAAGGCTACAGAAGAATCTTTGGTAACATAAATTTACATTCAAATCTGTCTTTACGACATTCTCAATAAAGCACAGAATTTGTACTATATGTCCATGTGTCCTTTAGAAAGAGATTGAGAATTTATAATTGAATTTAAAGTGGATTTACAAGTAGTGTCCTTTATGAGCTTTGTCCTTTTAAGACAGTGTCCACTAAAGCAGGTTTCACTGTTAAATATAACCACTGGACCGAGTTTCGGCCACCCTTCCTGTATATATATTTTCAATATGACCAAATTAAACAAATTTGTTTATAGATAAGATAAAATGTCGGTTTATATCAATTATTCTGGGTTGTAATTGAACAGCAGAGACAAAATAAACTCTAATTCTTTAAAACTAATACACAATATACATTTCAATATATGTGTGCGTGTGGAGAGAGAGAGAGAGAGAGAGAGAGAGAGAGAGAGAGAGAGAGAGAGAGTCGAATGTAGTAATGCGACGCAAAGATACTTCATTGCCACATTTTCGACTTTCAAACAGAAATGGCGATGAACATTAAAATAATCGTATTTTCATGACTTTATTTTTTACAGTTATAATGTTTAGTGAAATAAAGTGTCTGATTCGTGGACAATAGAACAACATTTTGCAGTAGTACGTTGTATACATTCAGAATGTTTTAAACCTGTAATCCCTCACGATCAAGTCCCTGGCCTCAAGACGTGTATGACCATGAATCAAATTTAATAGACCTAATTAATACTTTACTGTTGTTGGTTTTAAGTATAACATTCCACACGTGGCTCAAGGGTTAGCGTGCCAGACTCGTCCCCGAAAGGGTGCTGGTTCAAATCCTACCATCGGATCAGCCCAATTCGACTACCGTGGCGCGTCCTATGGCAAGGTACTTTACTCCAAATGCTTCGGCATTTAATGGCCTATTGGTGTTCATGTGCTGTAAACACACCAAACCAAACAACATACCCCATTATGATCAGCTTTACTTGCAACGTACCTTATATACCTCTGTGTAAAGTGGCCTCACTATTAATTCAATATACCGTTTTTATTCGCGTATAATGGAGTATCAACTGCAAACTGCATAGACCCAGATCTGCCGTCGCATAATGCGCCGGCAGATCTGGGTCTGTGTAGTTTGTAAAGACTAATCAGTAGACAAAATAACATAGACCCTGATCTGCCGACGCATAAGCCGACGGCAGATCAGGGTCTATGTTGTTTGCATTTGGACATGACTTATAACCGAGTAAAGACGGTACTTTTATGATCCTTACGTATCACTATGAAATCAATGAGCACAGTTGTATTACAAAGAGGGAACTATTTTTCTCCTTGGTCCAATACTCTATCCGAAAAGAAAAAAAGACGCCTTTTGGCCTGTTCTGATATCTTACCTTTGTCATCACCGGCTGACCTGGGCCAGGTAGAATCGGGGGTGGTGAGTTTCTGATGGGTGGGTGTGTAGCATCTGATATATAAATTATATCTACATGCAACTATGGACAGTATATTACTGAATTTGGAGCTTGTGCTCTCTGCCGCCGGATAGTAAATGAACAAAGAGGCGGGGGGGGGGGGGGGGGGGCTGCTAAAACAAGAAAAACGAAAAAGCAACAAAAGATATGGTACGTCTCTGCTGGCTTTGGACTATCATCGTCATTATCACAGTGATCATCATCTTTGACTTTGTCGTTGATGTAATAATTATAACCATCATCGTCATCATCATCGATATCACTAAGCTTTACGAGGAAAAATGTGGAAACTGTGGTATTGTCCGTCATTGCAAGTACTGTTTTATGTAGAGTTCTTCTCAATGTAACTGCAGTTCGTGTTTCAAGATCATGATCTATCCTCTGCAACCGAAAGGATGTGAGAAAAGGTGATGTAATGGTCTGTTTCAGTGATGTAATCTTTGTTCCTTCCTTTGCGAAAGACAACCGCATTCGATGTGGTGAAAGATTTGGTCTTTTGCCACGATTCTGAACGAAAGACGCAAGTCATTTCACTTCCCTAATGAATATATATCGGTATTGCAATTTTTTTTAAACTGTCTTCTTATGACGTTCTTGTAGCACTTTCACAATGTAGTCGGTTAGTATCACAAATTTAAGTTATAAACCTGATGACTGCTATAAGGATGAGGACCGATATTTTCACCGAATGAAGAAGCACATCAAATACCCAGATGCAAAATAAAATATTTGTTTCTTGTCATTATCATCATCATCTTTTGTTGTTGTTGTTGTTGTTCTTCTTCTTCTTATTATTATTATTAGTAGTAGTAGTAGTAGTAGCATTTATGCAAAATAAACCTCTGATTTCTTATATTTTTCTTCTTCTATTAAATCTATTTTACCCAAATTTTATTCACACCAAACTCATTCACAAATAACTCGAGTGCCCTTTGGTACGTGTGATTCTTAGAATTCACCCCTTCATATTAAATCATGCTATTCCTTATACCATTTTATGTCAATATTTCCTTATTTCTTGCTGTGTTGTTTTTTTTTTTGTGTGTGGAATATTTTGTTATATATTATTAGGTGTTCTTGAATGAATTTAGATTACGCGATCGTAGGATACAAAACTTCTAGATAAGAATTATTCTCATTCACATACTTCTACAATGGTAAGCTGATGCTAAGAATAAAACAAGCAAAAATAATTTACATTTTAACATTAAGGTGGCGTTCTGTTTACATAGGATTCACCCATGTACTTTTATGTAAACAATAATGTATCCATCCTTCTTTCTTTCCATGAATATATTACTAAATATAAAGAAATATTTCTGTTTGTAACAAAAGACTGAAGAAATCTGCCTGACTTAACATTTAATATGCTTGCAACACAACGTACTGACAGTGGCGACTAGTTTGAGTTTTGACAGTGGTGGAACTATAAATGATTGCTGCCAGTACCGAGACAAACGAATGATCTTACGCCAATCTTGTTCGTTTTTGATACAGTGTAATCATCGCGTTCTATAAGCTGCATGCTACAGCAACGTTCACAGGTTATCAAATACAAAATATAAACTTAAAGTCTGGTCAAGATTAAGACTTTTGTGTCAAAACGGTGGATTCTCACAAGACTGTACGTTTGTCAGATCATCAAATCATTAGTCAACCCATGGAAAAAGTGTACCAGATGGTCTTAAAAAAACAATAGCTTGGGTATGGGCAGTAATATTTTGCAATGTGTATCTCTAATGCATAGCAAACCACCAATTGTTTTTAAAAAAATCGGTATTAATATGCAGTTTGATTGGTTAAAAATTGTTACAATATTAGGTAGCGAATTATTTTGTGTGAGAACGTTAGATCTAAGCTTGGGGAAAAAAAATAGTATAGTGTTGATGCAGTTCAATCCCGCAAAGTACACAGAAATGTACCAAACATAGCACAGATGAAATATTTTGATTCTATGGATTACCTCCCCCCCCCCTTTACCTAATCCGAATGATTACGTGAACTAGAAGGCTATGTTACTTTATTTTTCCTGCTTTCCAAAACTCCCACACCAAAGAATGTAGAATCGTTGTGTGTTTCTTCATAGGGTACATTTCACTGATCATATGAAATCTAAAGTTTAGTTTGATTGTTTTAAAAACTCGAACTGATAAATGTTACAATAATATCTTTAGCTTTTGGGAAAGAAATTCTATCCAATGTGTCACCAAAACTCGACCTATGTTTGTGTATGTCAGATCTTACCTTCATACAGGTCAAATTCATTATTTAAAAAATGTATCAAAATATTGCTGCTCTCAAAAAACCGGTTCATAGGTAATAGTGTGCACCACGTGTCTCAAATGTAGAGGGGGGGGGGGGGGAAAACGTCGGTCCGAATATGCTACCCCGTTGGTTAAAATTATTTGCAACAATTTATGACCTGAATATGGTTTGTTTGCTTTTAGATCATCGCCAGAGAGAGTCGCAATTATTGTTTACTCCACGCCTTGCGTTAAACCAAAATTTGGTGTCAATGGTAGGGCTTGTAACAATGTAAATTTTTGCACATGCTAAATCGTCAGCCAAGATTACATACTACCCTGTGTGGTCAGTAAATGACTGAATGCTGGTCATTCCATAAGGCATATTGAATAGTAGGTGTAGTGTTATCATTACATTTCTTGGTATAGGCCAGAAAACCCAAATCATAATAAACCTACAACGTAATAGTCAGTTCAGTTAGAGGGAAGACAAAGTCACATATGCCACCTCCAACATGTTACACTGTTACAAACAGTCCGACTCATCATGTGAACAAAGATGGTAGCCTAATGTTAAATTTTCGTTTGGCTCTATAATCGGCAGACCCTGTTTACCATGGGAGTCTTATAGACACCTATTTTGCCGCCCTATACTACTTAGGAGATACAAGGCCTGTTAAGAAAGCATGGAGAATTTGTGTACCAGTATTTTCCAATACAGTTTGTTATTGAAGATCCATTATTTCTCGTTTCTTCGTCTATGTTCATCTCTCTGTCGATCTTGAAGGAGCGACGACTCAGACCACGATCCAGTTGACAACTCATATCACGACCAGTAGACGACTCAGACTACGATCCAGTTGACAACTCATATCACGACCAGTAGACGACTCAGACTACGATCCAGTTGACAACTCATATCACGACCAGTAGACGACTCAGACTACGATCCAGTTGGCGACCCAGAACATGATCCAGTTGGCGACTCAGAATATATCCAGTCGGCGACTAACGGCACGATATAGTCGACTACAAGAGCGACAATTAGAGACCCAGAGAACGACCTAGGCGTCGACAAGGCGGCGAGCTGAGGTCGGAAATACACCAAATCCAGCTGTGGCAGAGATCTGTGACATTCTGGAGCACCAACTTAGACGGATTCACTCCAACATAAATACCTATCCAAAGAACCAGAGAAGGCAAGACTTGCGGCAGCGCAGCCAAGTGATCCGCTACAATACTCCATGTACAGTAGCCGAGTGATCCACTACAATACTCCATGTACAATAGCCAAGTGATCCGCTACAATACTCCATGTACAGTAGCCGAGTGATCCACTACAATACTCCACGTACAGTAGCCGAGTGATCCACTACAATACTCCATGTACAGTAGCCAAGTGATCCGCTACAATACTCCATGTACAGTAGCCAAGTGATCCGCTACAATACTCCATGTACAGTAGCCGAGTGATCCGCTACAATACTCCATGTACAGTAGCCGAGTGATCAACTACAATACTCCATGTACAGTAGCCGAGTGATCCGCTACAATACTCCATGTACAGTAGCCGATTAAAGTCATAGACATGATATCATGGAATTTTTCGTGAAATTCGCAATCCATTAGTCAGCGACCATTTAATATTTGGGGGTGAGGGTGGGGTGATATTTTACAGCAAATTTCTTGCTAATATTTTTGTCTCTTATCGGCTACTCCGGCTATGCCCGCATCTGCCTCCCCCCAAAAAAAATAAAAGAAAAAAAGAAAAAGAAAAAAATTAAATAGTTAATACCTTTGGTATGCAAGATGTAAATGAACGCCCATCTAATGCTTGTTCCATACACACGCAAGACACTACTTGCGAGGTCTCAATTTTCTCATACCGGGCGAGAAATTAAAATCGTGCACATGCACTGAATTTCATATAATAAATTATTATTATTATTATTATTAACATACCTTGTCTGCTTCGTCCTGCTGCGTTCTATATAGGTATCCCACATTGTGAGCAACATTTTAAATTTGAACGCAATAGTCTTTAAATTTTGTACATGTTTTCAATTGCGGTGGGTTACCGCATTGATGACAGAATTTGCAGTAGTCGTCGATTTTCCAAGGCTTTATCTGATTGGACAAATATTAAGAGCGTTTCACATTTTTCATGAAAGATTTGGCAAGATGATAGTAGTAGTAGTAGCAGTAGTTATTTTGTTTGTGTAGAATCAACAAGTAACGCATAACCAGTGGCGGCGCGAGGGGGAGGCATCTGTTCCGTGGCCCTTGCGAAGGGGCCGTCGGGAGCTTTTTTTGCCCCCCCCCCCCCCATCTAAGCCCCGGTTTCAGGGTTTAGATGTGGCGTGGGGGATTGTAGATTGGCAATTGACATAAAAACTGTTCTCTGTGGCAAAGTAGGGCGCCACTAAAGAACATTGCCCCCGGCCGGGCGCCTAGGTAGGGACTCCATTAAAGAACATTGCCCCTGGCGCCTCAAACCCTCGCGCCGCCACTGCACATAACATTTACGATACAAGACATAAAATATATAATGCGCAACATAAAAAAGTACAAGAAACACATATAACATTTAAGATAATTCACACGCAAAAATACATACTAGCGCATTATACAGAGAGGTACACATTACACAAGTAAAACAAGACATGTTAACTGTACCTATAGAATTACCCATATTTGCCAGAGTATGGAAAATCAATTATTCGTCAAGTTTTTTTCGAACATTTAGTGACGCGATGCGAAAATATGAAGTATGTATGTATGTATGTATGTATGTATGTATGTATGTATGTATGTATGTATGTATGTATGTATGTATGTATGTATGTATGTATGTATGTATGTATGTATGTATGTATGTATGTATGTACCTTGTTATTATTTTCATATTTTATATTAATACCCAAGTTATTTATTGATTCGTCCATCTTCTTATCTCTCTATCGAATTGGCAGCCTCATATATGAATCATGAAATTTGGAATACCAAAGTTGTTTATTTATTTATTTATTCACAAAGTTGGGTTTGACGTCTCTGACACTTCTAGTGACATACATTTGTGTCGATGTGGAACAACAACCTTTGGATAGAGACGATGATTAAATTTATGAGCAAAGTTTGTTTTCTTTATCGACAAAAACGTACCACTATTTTGTATTCGAATTTTCGACAATGTCGGGTAATGGTGGGTAGGTAAGTATATGTTCGCAGACCTAGTGCCGTAGCCGATCGCAGTTTCGAGTGCCCGAGGCCGGGTCGAGTCTGCCACTTTGAGTACAAAATATAGTACCCGTTGCAGCCCTACGTAATCTACACTTACTTCACTTTACAATTTTAATATATGCATAGTAATATATTAGTTTTACTGTGTACAGACAGTAATTTTTTTTACCTATCTTGTTTATTATATATATATATATATATATATATATATATATATATATATATATATATATATATATATATATATATATATATATATATGTATATATATATATATATATATATATATATATATATATATATATATATATATATATATATATATATATATATATATATATAAAGCAATCACTTTCATGTTCTAGTTAACTCATAACTTTGTTGACATATATACTCTAGAAAAGAATTATTACTATACAGTATATCTCTAGTTATTAACTTTCTTTAAATCAGGTTTTCATAGCTCTGATTCCGTCCGATTCAGGAATTCGTCAACCACAATATGTATAACGTATCGCCTCCTCTATTACCTCCCTTGCGAAACTCTTTCTCGACCGTCGCTTGCACACGCTTTTCTGTTCTTACATCCTTGAAATTCACACAGAAATTTTGAAGGTTTAACGAACAAAGACCTTTCACCATGTTGCAGGGAGACCTTGGAGAGATTCTGGAAATGTTCAGAAATAGTTTTCCTTTGTCGTTCCTTTTCTTTATTCCAATATTTATCATAATTTCCCCCGTGAGTCCAGTAAACGCCGCACATGAGTTCGCCATCTACCGAATGCAACAGTTTGATCTTCAGGGATCACAATATGGTAAATCAACATGCAGAGTTAGGATTTTTATAATCTATTATGTATGCTCATTGTTCATACTGTTTTATCGTTTCCCTACCAACCATATATATGGATTTTGACCACAAAGGGATGGATTACAGTGGAAGGGGGGGGGGGGGAGGGAGGGGGTAGTCGTGTACTTGTGCACCGTATTTTCGCGGTACTACAGTATTCGCACACCTCCCGACTGTTCGTACCCCCCCCCCCCATTTTTAAAACAAAAGGCATCAAGGATATAAAAAATATGCACAGAACTTGGTCATTTCATTGATCAATTTATAATTTCTAACCTGATTGTTTGCCAGGGGGTCCCTAACAACCTCAACTTATTGGGGTTTCAGACATCCTAGGATCTTATGGCTTTCTACATTTTATATATATATATATATATATATATATATATATATATATATATATATACAGGGATGGTGCTGGCTTTAAAAAAGTTGTCGCCAAAAAAATCGCAAATCTCAGTATTTTGTCGCCAATTTTCAAAAAGTGTTGCCAAGCAAGGAGTAACTATTTTTCCATGTCTATTAATGTGGTAGGCAATGAAAATTGAAAAAGATGGAGTATTTATTACTTTATTGACAGCAGACAATACAATACTACAATATTACAGAATAAATCATTGCATGACTGTCTTGTATGCTTATTGTTTTGCACTATTAAAATGTTGTTTCATAAAAATAATAAAATCGAATGTCACATGAGTATGCATCATGCCCATTTGCTGAATGCAGTTTCAAAGTCGAAGTCTCCTTCACATTCATACGTGCCGATTCTCATTAGGTTCTCTCTCTTTGATGTACTTAAGACAAATTGGGTTGTTCCACTTAGTGTACTTTACCTATGCAAATCAACCTAATGGGCTCTCCCTCAGCAGTGCTCAAAGGATTTGACATGACACATCACCCTAGCTATTGTGAGTCAATTCAATAAATCTCTGAAAGGTGTCTGTTTATCGCTGACCGCCTTACCTTTTAATTGTCTTTAAACAGTTGTATAAACTGACTGACTTTTTATCATATTAACTGATACACTGTCTTCAGTTTATTACAGACTCGGTATTTGTAAATTTCTTGTCTCGGCTGAACAGTATGTACATGTTGTGTGAGAATAAAGGGTAACCTTGGAAATACATGGATGCCCAAATCCCCCCCCCCCCCCCCAAAAAAAAGGGTTAGCGGTCGTTTGGTAGATTGTAGCTACAGTATGGGCCCGTTCCATTCTGAATCGTACACCACTGTATAAAACGTGCACATGCTAAATGCCATGTAAATATGAATTACATATTTTTGTTACACCTTTTTTTTCTTCACCAAATCAGTGATGAATACAAATAAAGATAGAAATGTAAAATTAAATAGTTAATACTTTTTTTGTAAAGTGCATGGTTGTGATGTGGATCTATACCGTATTACCATACAAGATGCCTACTACTTTAATGACTATGACTATAATAAATGGATACAAAACAACATTAACAAAATTCTCTAAATCATATGTCATTCTCTAACTCATAAATATGTCAGATAATTAGATTATAGATTTTTTTCATTTTTATATGATATGTTAAACATTCCACAAAAAATGCAGTATGAACATAAGTCTTCACCATCTAAATATATTTAATTCATATTTACATGGCATTTAGTATGCCAGCAGTTTGATTAACATTTAAAAAGAGCTTGTAATGTAGACATTATAATTATTATTATTATTATTATTGATCTTGTTGAAAATAAAAAAAATTCCTTAATATAAGTATAAATGTCCGATAAACATATAAATAATTATTATTAAAATTATTTTTTTTACAATCTGCTTCAATTTCTAAATTTTAAAATTGTGATACAAAATATCAGCATTATTATACAATATTATTTCTATTTTTATTTGTATTCATTTTTGATCTGGGAAAAAAGTATTGTCATCTGAATATTTTAATTATTATTTGAATTATTACTTTTTCTGCATGCATGTGTATATGTTTTTTTTTGTTTTGGTCTTCTATAATAATAATAATAATGTATAAATTTCTTGCTATTTTAAATGTACCTAATTATGATGTTTACAAAAATATTATAATGCTATTTTTATTCAGACTTCATTATTTTTGAATGTTTGGCATATAATTAAAAAAATGATAAAGTCTATATTCTACTTACATTACATTTTTATGATTCAGATAATTTTTTTCACTGTAGTTTCGTAGCCTTTATTTTAATTTTACTGATTATAGCAGATGATATTGTGCACGTTTTATACAGTATAAATGTACCGACTTTTAGTTTTATCTGCGCTGGATCCGCGTCGTAACTATGCACCGTACGACGTGTTTTAGGCAGTGCTTGTACTATAAATAGCATTTTCTTTAACATTGCACTCGCCGTTAAAAAGTTTATTTTTGCAAATTAAAAAAGTATGCGTAGACGGAACAAGGTTTGGTTTGAAATTTTGTAAGGTATAAAGAGATTAATAATCCTCAGCTAGATAGTAACTGGCCAAGGTAAATACTTTCGAAGACCGAAGGTGGTGTACGATTCAGAATGGAACGGGCCCATACTAAAGTCCGGTAGCATGACAATTGGAGTGTAACACCGCATACAGTATTGAGGCCAGATGTCAGCATAAGCGGTCGATATGAACAAATGATTTGTTTGTGTAACAATAGAGAGATTTTTTGTGCGTTGTATACCCAAGTTTGCAGCTTCCTTTCGTGGTGCCTTTGAATTCCTCCACTCCAAACCAAAGATTGTATAAACAAGTTTTAAGAGCCAAAAACATTGTCGCCAAAAAAATCGCCAGATGGTATATTTTGTCGCCAATCAGGAAAAAAAATCTCAATTTGCGACATTGGCGATGCACAGCGCGATCCCTGATATATATATATATATATTTGTCATTTACAGACACTTGAATGGGGTTTTGCATGGATAATCTGTTGGATATTCCAACTAGCATTGCAGTGGTCTTTTTGGTATTTATATACATTCCAGTCTTGACACCATTTACAGATATGGTTAAGATCATACTGCAGCTGTTCTTGGATTGTGTTGCTGTTTTTACCCAATGTGTGAAATGTTACATATCTGCATACATATCAGTTTCATTGTTTTCTGTATACAATGGCAGGTCATTAATATATAACAGAAATAAGATATGTCCTTGAATTGAGCCCTGAGGCACACATTATTTTATATGACCAGGACTTGATAGAGTATTGTTTTAAAGATGTGAATTTGTAAAAGATTTTTTTCATGCTATTTCATATCAGACATTTTTTTCCCCTTAAAATATTTAAGTGCAAAATTTCATACTGTATAGTTCCCCATTGGATTTATTTTTTCTAACATGATCTAAGATGTGCATGTTGTAGTAACCAAGTTTTTACATTGCCTTTGCTGTTTCAAAAATCTCTGTCATGGGTTTCCCGCTAATAGAAAGGTAAAGAAAACCGTGAACAGCAGCCCGGGCTTGGAATGGTAATACTCACTCCTGGGCCACAAACTTTTGGCAAATATGGCATTAGCAGGGCTTGAAATGAGGATTATTTTTCACTAACCCGCAGGATCGCCATAATAAATTGTTTACTGATCCTGCCAAAATTTCACTGTTCCTGCTAAAATCAAACAGAAGCCAGTTAGTTTCAGAGCAATTTTGTTTTTTTCATCCACTTGTCCAGGACAAGTGGTTTCAGAAAATCCACTTGTCCCATCTTACTTTTCACTTGTCCCAAAATGATAATCACTTGCCGAGATTTTATGAGATGTATGTACTTAATCCATTGAAAGAACAAATGAAATACTATACAACATAATTATTTCTTAAAAGAATTTAATTTTTCAAAAACATTGGTTGATATACATTTGGCTACTTCAGGTACATGTATATATGTTTTAGCTACTGGATTTGAAAAAATGTCCATGTACATGTCTGCCACCTGCACCATCACTAAGCCATCATTCATAGCTGTGTCTGGATTAAAGTCCTCAAGCTCTGGTCCATTTGGTGAAATGTTCATTAGAATTTTTAAACTCTCTTGGTCTGAGGAATTCTCGCACTCAGTAGCAGTCTTATGTTTTATCCCTCCACTTTCACAAGAATTTTCCTTCTTCAAATCGTCCTTACTACCTTCCTTGCAAAAATTTGTTAGCAAACTCATTTTATCCACATAGTAAGTATCAGCTTGCTTGACAACTACTTCTAAAGAGATCATAACAAACATTTTCTCTTTTAAATACGAACATAGACAACTAATTAATTAGCGTAATTGTTTCGCTTCAAATGCAATATCTCACGTGAAAGTTGATCGTCTGTATGATCAATTAAAAATGAAAGAGTCATTACTGTCATTTAATCAGTTCATAAAGGACCAATGGTAAAGTACCTTTCATTAATTTAATTACGCAGACTCGCTGGATTAAAATCATAGTGAGCCGCTCGTGAGGATCTGGTTTGAGTAAACACAGTGCAACAAAGCCGCTTAAAACACTGCTAATTAATCATACCGGCTTTGTTTTGTTTTACGTGTTTTGATTTGCTGATAATTTGGTTGCTTAGCCCAATATGCAGTCAAGCTGTAACAGAACGTGCACATATGCAATAGTTATCACTGACCACCTGTAGGTGTTATACAGGATGTAAATGTATACATGGAGAGGAGTAGAATCAAGCATTCAGTACACCTGGAGGGCATGAATGTCCAAATAAAGGTAGATATAGTGATTAAAGCACGAAAATAAGGACTTTCTGACTTTTTTAAAAAGCATTTGTCCCGGACTAGTGACTTGGAAAATTTTACTTGCCCAACTTCGAAAATGAATAGTCCTGGATGTTGGGCTATGGGATTTGCTAACCCTGAATTCAACATTTATTATTTATTAGCATCAACTGAAAACACTAACAACTGTATTTCATGAACAAGACTCACAAAAAGTTGAAAGTTCATGTTCAAGATTCTTCAAGACGCTTTTGTTCAAAGATGCCACAATTTGCTCTGCATCTGAGGAACTGACTTTCTGTTTTGAAATCATGTATCCCTCTGCCATTATGTGTAGGGAGCTTGCATTGTGTGATTCCAGATACGATTGATGAAAGTTTTTATGCTCATCAATGAATGAAGTACCCAGAACACTTTTATATTTCTCTGAATACTCAGTGCAGAAGGTGCACAACATCACAGCTTTTCCTGGGTTATATTGAAGCCATTTGTATTAATTTGCCCAGCATTTCTGGTACTTTCTTAGTCTCTTCTCTTCATCATATGTGCGATCGCACTCTCTCGTCATTTAATTTCTGCCATTTCAGTGCCGGCTGTGCCCCTTGCAAATAGTTCCACATGTTTACAATGGATGTTTATTAAAACAAATTGTTCGGTATAATTCTGGATTATTAGTTGATTGGGCGAATGCAACCTTTTCTGATTGGTCAATACTAGCCTGAGACACTATACATTTTGTTATCATCAGTAATTAGATCAGTACTTGGGGGCCGTACACCAGGCTAGTTCTACATATGCAAAGAATCTTTTGACAGTAATCACACTAATTTATTTGCTGAGTGGATGAGTGGTTTAAAACCTGTCCATTTTGCAACACGAGCATTTATTGTACCTTGTCAATTGCAGGATGTTTGTAGGTACTCAATAAACAGATCAATTAGCCCTTAAAGAGAATGCAGACTCATGACCACTTCTTAAGTTCTTAACTGGTGGTAATTTTTACTGCCCCAGCAGATTAGTGACTGCTGTGTTTTACTGATCTGCCAGCAAAATCACTAACCGTGGGATAGTGGGTTGGCGTTAATTTTGAGCCGAGGGCATTAATAAAATTGGACATTTCATTGTTTTTTCTTTGATTTGAATTGTAGTACATATTTAAATCACATTTCATTGAACATTTCTTGATCAGCACTTACTGTCACTGTCAACGAACGCTAGTGACCCAGTTGGTAAAATCAGGATCTCAAAATAAGCGCGTGAGGTCACGAGAAACATGATGCATGAATCAAGGATTGGCACGAAGTTAGGACAGTCAATTGTACTATGCTTACTCTGATGCTTTTTTCCTGACTGAAGTAAATCCAGGCAAAATCAAGTGGTTGTGTTTTTCAAAATCTGTTCACCGCCATTTCGGTTGCTTGAAGAGCAATGGTAGTGGAGGAATGCTGAATTTGGCTGAAATAATGAAATCAGTTTGTCTAATCACAATTGTTTGTGCTTGAATTTGCAGAGCTACATACCATGATTAAGTATTAAGTCAGTAAGATGTCGACCCCCCACAGTACTTATCAGGATTGATGTCTTACATTGTACGTCTGGGTTGGGACCTGTATTATTATAATGAGTAGTGAGTAACCTTGCCAGGATGGTGTTCTGTACCACAGTTGTGTTCAAGCATAACTTCCAAAAAGTAAAAAAATCTAGGTAAGACATGACATACCTCAATAGATCTGTCAAATGTTCTACTGTTTATCGCTGCTGCTGGTTAACATCGGCATCACGTTGCTAAAGCTCAATTCATGCACGTTCACAGCAAGTTGACATGCTGTACATAAGTTCCAGCAAGACCGCACGTAAGCTCCACCCACAGTTAATCAGATTGGTTGGTTATAAAAAGCATTTTGCCATTTAAATTTTTGTAACAAAAGAGCTCATGATGGACAGAAAATGTGAATTTTTTTCATAAAATATATAATTTTACATCTTTTCTGGCAGAATACTTTTTGACCCTTTAACCAATCAATCATATTAGCTGTAGGTGGAGCTTAGGTGTGGGCTAGATGGAAGTTACATATGGCATGTATACTCACTGAGAAAATCTTCAAATTCAATTTTATTGACATGGTTTAGATGTTAGCGAGTGGCAGTGATTGATAAATTTGTATCGATTGAGGTAAGTCAAGTCTTGCCTAGACTTGTATACTTTTTGGTATGGATGCTTGAAAATGATGTAGGTACAGATCACTGTCTTGTCAAGTTTTTCTATTCTCATTTCTGTAATCAATAATACATACAGCCCCTCTCCCCAGTTAAATCTGTGACATCAGCTGTTTAAAATGAAATATCTACCTCGTTCAAAGAGTATTGTTGTTGATATTCCCGTCTATACTCGCGTATAAGCCGATACCAACTGCAAACTGCATAGACCCAGATCTGCCATCGCATAATGCACCGGCAGATCTGGATAATGCAGTTTTTAAGGACTAATCAGTAGAACAAACAACATAGACCCTGATCTGCCAATGCATTATGCGAGGCTGTGTTCAAAATAGCTGTCTGCCGATTGTCCTGAGGCCAGTTACTATCTCTCAGGCTTGCTACTTTTTCCAGTCAGAAAGTTTAAACATGCTTTCATTCCAGTGTGAACTCTTGAAGTTTTTTCTGATTTGGGATGTCTTCAAAAGAACATTGCAAGCACTAGTGTGATTGGTCAATAATAGACTAAATAATAGACTAAAATGAACCAATAAAATCATGTTTTTGGATGTTACATGTATGTTTGACTGAACTTCCTGCACAGTCATCTGCAAGATTGTTAACATGGATCGTTTAGTATTTTGCAAGTTCAATTCAACATAATTTCAGCATGGCACAGTCTAAAATCAAATGTATCAGTATTTTATAAATGTCAAAACTTTGAAAGCAAGGAGAGAGTTTCTAGTGAGTGGGCATATTTTATTAACTCTATCACACTGACAGACATCATAGTGAATTTTGAGATGGGTCATTAACTCTTGTAAGTAGCTGCCTTGCTGGCAGAATTTCAAAAGTTATTTGGACACTGGTTGTTTGAAAGAAAAAAAGTGAAAAGTGCCCCCCTCCCCCCCCCATAAGGTTGTAACTTTGGTGAGCCTTGGAGATATCCTGTGTAACTGTTCCTGTTATAATCTGCCTGCATACCCGTTAATAGATCAGGCACAGCAGAGACACACCACTGCAAATACTTTGATTTAGATGACTTAATATTTCCACAACTCATTAGCATCTATCTCAGTATCAGCACAAACATTATCATATATGGGCCTTCTTGAAGTGTTTGCCAGTCTTCGAGGTGATTAGTATGATGCAAATCAGTTTTAACATTGACATTTTTTTGTGGAATTGTGTTGAAAAAGTAATGACTTGAATTATTGTTAAATTTAATGCAGTTGTTGAGAGTCTAGTCAAACCATATTATTTTTTTCTCTATAAGGTAATAGTTGTACATTGGATAAACTTAGTACAAGTTTGCATTTTGCTGAATCTTGCTTCTACTCCACAGTTAAAGCTGTGTTTTTATCCCAGAACTAATTTTTATATGCCTAGAATAAGGCAGAGCATATCATGTTATGATGTTGTCCATCTGTTCCTGGGGCCCCGGATGGTAGAGTGGTCTAAGGTACTTGCCTTTACAGATCACTCACATCTCACCTCTGTCCATGTGGGTTTGAGTCTCAGCTTGACCAGTGTGGGCATGTGAGAAAGCTTGCATGTAGCTTCTTTGGGTTGGTGGTTCTTCCTGGAGTGTTCCCGGGTTCTTCCTCCACCAAATATACTGGCCTCCATGTATAGCCTATCATGTGCTGAAAAATGGCATTAAACATCACAAAAAAAACCAAAAAAACAACATCTGTTCCCTATTTTGTTTCTGCACAATAACTTGAGTTCTCGATCATCTGTTATGAACCACTGTAAGTTGCTTGGATTTGGGGCAGGGAAGGAACCAATCCAGGGTTCTCACACAAAAGGAAAATGGGGAAAAAGTCAGGGAAAAGAAAAAGTTTGTTCCTGGCTGAGAAAAGCCCAGTATTGTTGCAAATTTGCTAAAATTTTGAACTACTACTTAAAGGAGATCCAAAGCAGAATTTTTTTATAGCTAAAATCAAATGCAGAAAGAAAATTAGTTACAAATCATGATTTAACTGATTGCAAGTTTACATTGTTGAGTTTAAATTAATGGAGTTTTTGGAAGTTGTGGAACTCTTCAGTCAATTGCTATACAGTGCTGTATAGGTCACTTAGGCATATGCAAGTCTCAGTTGGCACATTGCCCAGTCAACAAAAATCACCAGTATTTATGAAACGGCATGTCCGTTGATACATGTCATAAAACGTACATAATGTCAGTAATGTCAAAATAAAATGGTGAAATTCTATTACTGGCAGTCAGGAAAACAATGGCAAGTGTACAAGGATCAGTGCTTGGGGCAAGTTTCAAACCATTTTATAAAGTGATAAATCTTTCATGTAAGCTTCCATAAAAAGTCACTACAGTACAACCTGTCTTTTGAGGCCACCACTTCTGCCAACAAAAAGTGGTCACACAAGATGGGCAGTCTTTCATAACAGGTCTGTGCAGGTGGGCAAGTTTTCAAGGTTGAAATTCAACTTGGTTTAAGAAGGTACTAACTATAGAATTAACTCATTTGGAAAAAGCAGAAAATAAGAGAAAAACATCTCATTCACCCTGGTCATTATGTATTGTAATTTCAGAGAGAAACAATTTAAGGCAGTAGAGTCTACCCACTGTGGTACAGTGAAACTGGGTTGAGAACATCTCTCTGAGTCCTATGCCACAAACCATAACCAAACATTGTGGATGGCTTGAATTTGAGACAAGAAGGCACCTATTCGAGATTGGGGTCAATAGGTCCAAGGTCAAGGTTACAGAGAGACTGAAAGAAGAAGAAGAATGATTTCTGCAAAATAACTTTTGCTTTGTGTCTTTTTCCTTGATCAAATTTTGTTAATGGCTTGCATTTAAGACAAGGAAGACACCTGTTGGTTTCTGATTCAAAATTTCAGTTATCTAACTTATGAAAGAGGGTTTTACATACAAGAAATATAGTAATACTATATACTGGTTTTCCACATGACTGGCATATAATGTACCTTTTATGGTACTGTTGTCAACTAACTAGCCTGTTTTTTGTAGCACCTAGCAAATAAAAAAAAACAATGTCCGTACCACCAGAATCAATCCAGATCAAAAATAAAATTTTTTGGCTTGCTGAGTTTTCAGGAAACCAATGTGTTGTGGTCTAATGGTGATATTATTAACACTTTGTGACATGGGCATTTTGATAATGAGACTCACTTTCTCTAAATTGTAAGGAAGGACAGTGTTGAGATGATTGTCTTGATTTTTTATTGGGTCTACTATAATTTTGAAGGTAGATCAGGTTTTTGGTCAGGCACAAATCTTTTTATAGTATTACTTGGACCGTGCAAGTACATGATCTCTACACTTCCATGCCACCCCTCAAATTAATTATGGTTTGGCTGTGTACAGTTGCATGCATTATGGTGACTTTATCACTCGTTTGTTGACATTGATTCCAAGGTCTAGTTGGTCCTAAATGAAAATTGTGAAGCTCAGACATCCAGTATGGCTACCACAGTGGCCATCTTGAAAATCTTGTTATCAATATTTCTCCTGAATGGATGGTCAATTCAACATGGGGGTTTTCACTGAAAGACTTCTTATGATGTCTAGTTGGTCCTAAATGAAAATGGTGCCAATCTGACATCCAATAAAGCAGCCATCTTGAAAATCTGTTTACTACTCCTCCAGAGTGGAATGTCATATTGGCAAGATGTTTTCACCAGAATACTTATGATGTTTAGTTGGTCCTAAAAGAAAGTGGTGTCACTAGAGCATCAAATTATTTCCACATTTGCCATCTTGAAACTTGTGTTATCACTACTCTTCCTGAATGGATGGTCATATCAATATGGGGTTTTCAGTGAAAGACTTATAATGATGTCTAGTTGTCTTAAATGAAATGGTGCTGATCTGACATCCAATATCACCACCAACGCAGCCATCTTGAAAATCTTGTTTATTGCTACTCAAGAACGAAAAGTCATATTGACGTAGGATTTTCTCATAGCGTCTTATTTGGTCTTAAATACAAATTGTGCCAGATTAATATTATGTATGTCCACCACATTGACCATCGTGAAAATCTGATTGCTACTCATCATAGATGGAAAGTCATATCAACATGGTGTTTTCACCAGATGACTTCTTATGGTGTCTGGTTGGTACTACATGAAAATGGTGCTGATCTGACATCAAGTATGGCCACCATAGCAGCCATCTTAAAAATCTTATTACTGCTGCTTCTAAAGGGAAAGTCATATCGAGATGGAGTTTTCACCAGAAGATTAATTATGATATCTAATAGGTCTTGAATGAAAATGATGCCAATCTGACCTTGAATATGGCTGCCATGGTAGCCTTCTTGAAAATCTTGTCGCTACTTCCTCTAACTGGAAAGTCACATCGACATGGAGTTTTCACCAGAAGATTTTTTGTATGGTGTCTAGTTGGTCCTGAATGAAAATGATGCCACTCTGACATCCAATATGACCACCATGATGGCCATTTTGAAAATCTTTGTTACTCTTCCAGAATTGATGGTCATATTAACATAGGGTTTTCACCAGAAGACTTCATATGATATGTAGATGGTCCTAAATGAAAATAGTGCCCTGTAGACCTCCAGTATGGCTGCCACAATGAACATATCATAAATCTTGTCACTAATTCTCCTGAATGGATGGTCATATTAGCATGGGGTTTTCACCTTAAGTCTTCTTATGGTGTCTAGTTTGTTCTAAACGAAAATGGTGCCAATCTGACATCCAATATGGCTGCCACAGGGGCTAATTTGAAAATCTTATTGCTCAAGAATATCAGAGATGGTTTCAACACTCAACAGTTAAAAGGAAGAAATGGTCTTATCTTGACTTCCTGTAAATTCTTTTTATAGTAGAGCAAAGGTCCCTTTGAGGGACTCTTGTTAGCTCACCTGAGCATAAGGCCAAGTGGGCTTATGGTATGGTCCTCCGTGCATTTTCATCTGTCTTCCATTGTCCAGTCATAAATAATATTTACAACTTCTTCTAAAAAGATGCAGTATTTGACTATATTTGAAATAAATCATCCTGGCATGAAGCTCTTTCAGATTAGTTTAAAATGATGCTGATTCACTACCACATATGGCTGCCATTAATAAAAATAGAAAAACCTTTAAATGACTTCTCAAACTGCTAAACAGAATTGGTACATATTTGACAGTAAGCATCCTGCCATGAAGGTCTTTCAGATTTGTTCAAATGATGCCAGTCTGCCATCAGATAAGGCTTCCATAACGAGGAATAGATAAACCTTTGAACAACTTCTACTCAAAAACCGCTTAACAGAATTTGATTAAATTTGACTGAAAACATTGTGGCATGAAGGCCTTTCAAATTTGCTCAAATTATGCAGATTAATCATCAGATATGGGTGCCAGTACTAAAAATAGAAAATCCTTTAAATAAATTCTTCTCAAAACCACATAACAGAAATTGATGAAATTCAACAGAAAGGATCATGGCATCGATGGCTTTTCAAATTTGTATAAATGATGCCAATCAGCCATCTGATACTGCCACCATTACACCATTACTAAAAACAGAATTTTTAAAAAATAACTTTACTAAATTTACCAGAAAACTTCCTGATACTAGTCTGCCCTAAAATTAGTTAACATTACTAAAAATAGAAATAGCTTAAATGACTTCTAATCAGAAACTGTTCATCAGAATTTGAACAAATTTGACAATAGGCATTATGGTATGAAGTATTGTCACATTTACACAAATGATGCTGATTCACCATTAAATATAGCCACCATTACTAAAAGTAAAAAATCTTTTGAAGGATTTCTGAATATGACCAAATTTGAGAGAAAGTATCTTGGCATGAAGGCCTTTTAAATTTGTACAAATGATGCCAATCTATTATTAAATATGGCTTTTACTAAAAATATAATAACTTCTTTTAAAATGATGCTTAACAAAATTTGACCAAATTTGATAGAAATAATTCTAGCTTGAAGTCCTTTCAAATTTCTAGAAATGCTGCCAATCCACCATCAAATATGGTAGCCATTACTAAAATTAGAAAAACATTTTCCCAACCTTTATAAAAAAAACCCCAGCCCAACAGAACTTGACAGACCTTTCAATATTTGACAAATGATGTTGATGTGCCATCAAATATGGATGAAGGTATAAAAACTGGAGAAACCTTGAAATAGTTGTTTTCATAACATGTATAATCAACAGCATTGGAAGAAATTTCTTCAGAAAGCATCCTCCTCACCGAGTTGTTTTTGGCCAACTGTTGTTGCATTTGGTTATTAGGCAGACATCATCCAGGTGATATACAATTTTATTTCCATAACCATTGAATAATTGTTGTTAATTTTTAGACCTTGATTGTGTCCAAGAATTGTACATACATTGTCATTCCAGGATGTAAGAGTTCTCTGGTCAACATGGAAGCTCGACCTATAGATGCCAAGATGTTGACTCGTAGATGTATTGTTGCAAAGCTTACAGATGTCACAATCAGCAAATATCGAGATTTAATCTCGCAGAATGCTGGAGGCTTGCTTATCTTGCTGCCTCAGAATTTATCCACTCTCACAGAGGAAAACAAACAGGTACATGTTGCATTCTCAGAGATGTTTGAAGCAGTAGAGGCATGTGCCAAATGATGTTTCAGATTGTTTACAATGCAAATCAGGTGTACAAAACATAAAAGTTCAGGTTTATTGTATATGTTTTTGCAAGGCAGGACAAATCCACTTGCCCAACACCTGGGACATGCTCAAATTTGGCTCGGGCAAGCTCAAATTTTCAAGGCTCTTGTCCACAGGCAAGTCAAAAAAATTGAGAGGGAGAGAGAGGTCGTGTTCAGTTTCTGATGCTGTCTGCAAGTTTTATACTCTGTGATCTCAGAACATTAAATATATATATCAGCACCTTTATTTAGCATTTATATGTATGACATGCTTCTGTTACATAAATGCCCCCAGTTTCATTCCTGTATCAATCCTTTATTTCAACATGAATCACTGTCAAAGTCTATCACTTCCAACTTGTTGTCAATGTCAAGGTCAGTCTCGCATTTTCTCATGCAAATATGATTATTCTCTTTCACCAAACAGTTTTGTTTAACACCCTTGAATGTCTTTTTTATAATTTGTCATTCAGCATCTTCAGTCTCTAGAGAGGGACCTTCTTCTGGAGGAGAATGGGGTGATGCCTGTGTATTTTGCATGGGAGACCCCAGAGCTGAGGGCAGTATATGAAGACATAAACTCTGCTACTGCAGGAGATCAGGCAGCTACAGCAGTAGAGGGTAGGTAAAATAATTAATTCTGTGCCCCACCGTGATTGTGGAAGGGTCATAGAGTGTTGCCTTTGTCCATATAGCTCTCTGTATTTATGTTTTGAGTTTGGGTGACTTAGTGGGACAGGGTTTTCATTAACAGATGTCCTGGCATATTATATGCCTGACTTCTTCTCCAGGACATCAAGAATTCTACCAACTGATAGCCTAGGGGCTTCCCTTTCTT
Source organism: Margaritifera margaritifera (assembly GCA_029931535.1). NCBI lineage: Eukaryota > Metazoa > Mollusca > Bivalvia > Unionida > Margaritiferidae > Margaritifera > Margaritifera margaritifera. The sequence continues at coordinate 10,039,469 of JAQPZY010001696.1, read as the reverse complement.
CTGCCTACATGTCCAGATAATATACCCTGTTGTCCCAACCGTTCTGAAATGCAACTTACCACTTCAACCAGAGCCAATAAAGAAAACAATGCTAACATGTAGCACATCTTGCCTAGTCACCATTACCGTGTCAGTGTTTTTTGGACACTGGTAAGGGAGTAACTGAGTTTAAGGTGTTAGTTATTTAGGCGTTTCTTAGCAAATTGTCCGTAAGCTACCGTATATACTCTTGTATAAGCTAATACCGACTGCAAACTGCATAGACTCAGATCTGCCATCGCATAATGCGCTTGCAGATCTGGGTCTATGCAGTTTGTAAGGACTAATCAGTAGAACACACAACATAGACCCTGATCTGCCAGTGCATTGTGTGATGGGAGATCAGGGTCTATGTTGTTTGCATTTGGATCCGGCTTATACGTGGGTATATATGGTACTAGCTTTCAAAAGGATCAAATGCAAGTTGCCTTGTGAGCTTAACCTGTCATCATGTGCATGGCACTGTAGTGCTGGCCATAGCCAATGCACCAATTCAGCCACAGAAAGTATGTGGTTTCTGTTAATAGACTTCGTAATCCCTGTTATTGGCTGTTCCTATTGCATATAAAAATGATGATAACTAAGAGCAGAATTTTAAAAAATTAAAAATGTACAGATCCAAGTATGTCCTTATAATTTAACTCAAGTAGGCTTTAATGTTTTCAGATTTCTCCTTGACTTTTTGAATGTGTTAAATGTTATGGGCAGTAGGCAGACTCTATATTTCACAACCATACTTGGTGACAGATATTTCACAACCATACTTGGTGACAGATATTTCACAACCATACTTGGTGACAGATATTTCACAACCATACTTGATGACAGATATTTCACAACCATACTTGGTGACAGATATTTCACAACCATACTTGATGACAGATATTTCACAACCATACTTGGTGACAGATATTTCACAACCATACTTGGTGACAGATATTTCACAACCATACTTGATGACAGATATTTCACAACCATACTTGGTGACAGATATTTCACAACCATACTTGATGACAGATATTTCACAACCATACTTGGTGACAGATATTTCACAACCATACTTGGTGACAGATATTTCACAACCATACTTGGTGACAGATATTTCACAACCATACTTGATGACAGATATTTCACAACCATACTTGGTGACAGATATTTCACAACCATACTTGGTGACAGATATTTCACAACCATACTTGATGACAGATATTTCACAACCATACTTGGTGACAGATATTTCACAACCATACTTGGTGACAGATATTTCACAACCATACTTGGTGACAGATATTTCACAACCATACTTGGTGACAGATATTTCACAACCATACTTGGTGACAGATATTTCACAACCATACTTGGTGACAGATATTTCACAACCATACTTGGTGACAGATATTTCACAACCATACTTGATGACAGATATTTCACAACCATACTTGGTGACAGATATTTCACAACCATACTTGGTGACAGATATTTCACAACCATACTTGGTGACAGATATTTCACAACCATACTTGATGACAGATATTTCACAACCATACTTGGTGACAGATATTTCACAACCATACTTGGTGACAGATATTTCACAACCATACTTGGTGACAGATATTTCACAACCATACTTGGTGACAGATATTTCACAACCATACTTGGTGACAGATATTTCACAACCATACTTGGTGACAGATATTTCACAACCATACTTGGTGACATATTTCACAACCATACTTGGTGACAGATATTTCACAACCATACTTGGTGACAGATATTTCACAACCATACTTGGTGACAGATATTTCACAACCATACTTGGTGACAGATATTTCACAACCATACTTGGTGACAGATATTTCACAACCATACTTGGTGACAGATATTTCACAACCATACTTGGTGACAGATATTTCACAACCATACTTGGTGACAGATATTTCACAACCATACTTGGTGACAGATATTTCACAACCATACTTGGTGACAGATATTTCACAACCATACTTGGTGACAGATATTTCACAACCATACTTGGCGACAGATATTTCACAACCATACTTGGCGACAGATATTTCACAACCATACTTGGCGACAGATATTTCACAACCATACTTGGCGACAGATATTTCACAACCATACTTGGTGACAGATATTTCACAACCATACTTGGTGACAGATATTTCACAACCATACTTGGTGACAGATATTTCACAACCATACTTGGTGACAGATATTTCACAACCATACTTGGCGACAGATATTTCACAACCATACTTGGCGACAGATATTTCACAACCATACTTGGTGACAGATATTTCACAACCATACTTGGTGACAGATATTTCACAACCATACTTGGTGACAGATATTTCACAACCATACTTGGTGACAGATATTTCACAACCATACTTGGTGACAGATATTTCACAACCATACTTGGTGACAGATATTTCACAACCATACTTGATGACAGATATTTCACAACCATACTTGGCGACAGATATTTCACAACCATACTTGGTGACAGATATTTCACAACCATACTTGGTGACAGATATTTCACAACCATACTTGGTGACAGATATTTCACAACCATACTTGGTGACAGATATTTCACAACCATACTTGGTGACAGATATTTCACAACCCATACTTGGTGACAGATATTTCACAACCATACTTGGTGACAGATATTTCACAACCATACTTGGTGACAGATATTTCACAACCATACTTGGTGACAGATATTTCACAACCATACTTGGTGACAGATATTTCACAACCATACTTGGTGACAGATATTTCACAACCATACTTGGTGACAGATATTTCACAACCATACTTGGTGACAGATATTTCACAACCATACTTGGTGACAGATATTTCACAACCATACTTGGTGACAGATATTTCACAACCATACTTGGTGACAGATATTTCACAACCATACTTGGCGACAGATATTTCACAACCATACTTGGCGACAGATATTTCACAACCATACTTGGCGACAGATATTTCACAACCATACTTGATGACAGATATTTCACAACCATACTTGGTGACAGATATTTCACAACCATACTTGGTGACAGATATTTCACAACCATACTTGGTGACAGATATTTCACAACCATACTTGGTGACAGATATTTCACAACCATACTTGGTGACAGATATTTCACAACCATACTTGGCGACAGATATTTCACAACCATACTTGGCGACAGATATTTCACAACCATACTTGGCGACAGATATTTCACAACCATACTTGATGACAGATATTTCACAACCATACTTGGTGACAGATATTTCACAACCATACTTGGTGACAGATATTTCACAACCATACTTGGTGACAGATATTTCACAACCATACTTGGTGACAGATATTTCACAACCATACTTGGTGACAGATTCTGAAGGGTACATACAATGGTCACTATCAGCTGTGCTGAGACTGGTACTGCTCAGACTGTTGAATACCATACATACCATGTAAGACAACCTTAAGTTACCAATTTTAAGCAAGAAGTAGAGTGCAAATGTACAAAGCTGTGTTAGCAATTGTGAAAAACAAAAAATTACAGAGACTTGTAATGAACAGATTAAATAGAATTTAAAAACTTGTTCCAAATCTAGTATATGTACTTATAACAGTTGATGATGTATGTGACAACATTAACAAAATCCTGATTAATACGAACTTTATTTGATATCTTGTTTATAGTCTTTAATTTTGCAGATTTATCAAGTGTACAGCTCTTAAAGTTCTTATAAACTGCATTATCTCCATTTATATGCAATCATGTTTATCAATAAATTTTGGTTTGATGATCTGTTAAAATTGGTTAAAAGCTTTCTAAATGCTGTTGAAATACAAGAAAATAAAATCGATAAACTGTCTTTTATAAATTGTTAAAGTGTTTATTTTCATTTTTATATACACCTGTCAATAGTGGCCACCCACAGGAAAAGGCAAAACTGGCCTTTGTATACAGGTGACCTCTGCACATAGGTTCATCTTTTAAAATTGGTTTTTAAACAAATACCATGTGCTGAATATCACTTTCATTATTATTATTATTATTATTATTATTATTATGTTATCAAGATTGTTTTATGCGCACTATTCAACAAAATCATAAAGTACACATATATATTGTTCTTTCCCAAATGCACATTCCACACAAGATTACTCTCTCCTGCTCACTTTAATCCATCCTATAACTTAAATCATCATTGAGTTAAAATAATCACTGATCTTAGTTTGTTTTGTGCACCATGACAAAACAAGAATTTAACTACTGATTGACAGCTTACATTTGACTGTAAAACAGAGGACTGACTCTTTGGTTGGCCAAGTTGTATAAGTTAGGCTTGGAAACAGCTGTTCATGTTTTAAAATGAATATCTGGATTAGCTAGTTGCTTAACTCACTGAGATCAACAGACAGTTTGCTTATGTGAGAGGCCTGTGATGAATAAGGTATCAAAAGATTCCATATATGGCTATTTTTGTGACCCATCGTCCGAAACTTCGCCTGCCTTTACAGACAGGTTTTAAATATTGAATGACCCCTGACCCTAATGAAAAGGGATGTAACTTGTATATCTTCTCAAAGATGAAGTTGTTTCTCCAATTAAAGCTATCTCAGCTTTAATTCATAGGCAAATAGACGAAGATATCAAACTGTACCTGTCACAGGCGCAAAAGGTGATTTCTGTTTCTGCTGCGAAAACATAACTTTTCCAACCATCCAACAAATGAATTGCTTTTACTCTCTACCCTAATGATAAAAACTGTTTCGCTTTCGAATTTGACATATTGACACCTTTGAGATATACTGTCATTGTGACTGGAGTACAGAGTACAAGTTAGATAAGAAATGTTTGCACATCAGTTCACATGATATTCCTTTATCTAAACAATGCCTTCCTCATAGAGCAAAAAGTTTGTTTGCATAGACTGAGTGGTTTATGTAGATATGTGCCAGTGACCACTCAAGGCAAGGAGAAACCATTGTTTGGTTAGGAAATACCTGGCCGCTGAACTCTGAAAGCAGGTAACCGTTACATACAAGCAATTTGCTGCGGGTGGAGACACTAGAATGACCATTGTGAACAGGTGACCGCTGAGTAAAGGTGACCGTTAGGACAAGTTTGAATGTATTTATCATTGTATCACTTTATTCATCAGTGTAATGAAGTGTCCATAAAATTACATTTGTAACCAGCTGTGTGTGTAAGTGTTGGTAGGGAAATCAAGAAAGACAAGTGGTTTCAGAAGAAATTTGTATTGAAAAACTTAGAAGCTTAAGTTCATTCTATTTACTAGATGGAAAGACAGAAAGGAAATGAAAAGCGAAGAACATAGATACATAATATTTTGGAATTCCAGTCCTTTCATTGTTCCATAGAAAGAAAAACACATTTTACACTGTAAATGTCTGAGTATAACGTCCAGCTTCTGTATCTGGTCACAATTTGTCTTGGGCACAAATACCACCAAAAGTTGCAACAGGAGATAGTAGCATTTCATTTTTAATCATGGGCAATGACAAGAAGAAGATGAAGAAGAACAATCTGTCAGGATTACAAGATTAAAAGAAAGGGTTCTACACTCCAGACAGACAGGTTAAGCATTTGTACATTTCTCTGTCCATCCATAGAGTATTCGGCATCTATGTGAGACACATGCAAGGTCATTTGTAGTGCAACAAACATAGTTTAAAACTTTAATATTAATAGCTTCCTCCCAGGAACTTTACAGACTACAGTAATAAACTTTTGACACCCCCTGCATGGAAAATCTTGGATTAAAAAAGTCTTGTTTTGACATTTTACACAAAAATCCTTCTCATTCGGACAGATACTAGATAGCTGACACATCCACCATGTACTTCAAAAGCTGACAACTGCTCAGCCCTATAGTTAGATGCCCACACCGATACATGTACACCCAAAAAGAAAAAGTACTATAAGTGCTGGCAAAAGACTGGCCAAGGTAATGCTGATTGTTACAATCAGAGGTCTCACTGTTGAGAGTTACTGTTTCCAGACCTCCAGTATCTGGTCATGGACTTTCAAAGTTCAAAACTTGTGTATACATTTTTTTAGCTATTGGGCTCAAGTTTTGGAGAAATGTGGCCTACGCTTTCATTTTAAAAATCCAGCAGAGAGCATTGATTATTTTTACATGGATATATTTATGTAATACAAGATCTTACAGCTTAGAGTGCTTGCAGAAACCCTGGTGTTGGTGCTAGGTGGCCAAAAATAGAAAATCCAGAGTAAATAACCTGTATATACTCACTTATAAGTCAAAGTTTGTACTGAAAATTTGATTCATGCAGAGTATGGGGTTGTCTTATAAGTGCAGCATACAAAAAAATTTGATATATCTAGGGTGAATGTTGGAAACTCTAGATGTTTGCAGTACATAAAATACGGTAGATTAAAACATTTGTATGTTTTCATGACACTATTCCCATTCAGAAATGCATTTCATTACACAATACTTGCTACAGTTATTTGGATTTTAATAATTCAAAAATGTTACCGCTAAATTAAATACTACATACCCCAAAGTGAAGTGTTCGTCAATGCTGTTTACTGTGGGTGTTTACAAGCAAGTATATTGCTTCCATTTTCATGCACGTCCGAACAACCTGTATTTTTTTTATTAATAATATTTGTGTTTTGTCGTATAAATACTGTGTTTGATGCAATTAAAGTTTTAATATAATTTGTATTTTCCTTTTCCATAAGTCACATTTAATTCCCAAGTGATATTTTCCAAGTTATCTGCCAGTCCAAGTGGGCTGATAAGCCCTTGGCTTATAAAGTAAGCACTCACTTTGTTTTCAAGTTGACAATCCTTTTGATTGAGCTGCAAATTTAATACTTGTCCAGTGCCAAGTAGAGTTTTACAACTTCCTGTCCATGTTTGACCATAATCCCAGCTTGTAAAGGCACCACCCTCTTTGTTTTCCCACGTGACAACCCTTTGATAGAGCCACGAGTTTGATACTTGTTCAGTGCCAAGTAACAGGAGGTGGTTATTTGAACTTTCATTTGTAATCTTGCTGCACAAATGACACCTGCTCAGTTGCATAATTTATTACATTTCACCAACTTTATGATCAAAGTGTTACTTACAAAGCCCAAGCTCTGTCTCTACATAAACACCTGTATATGATAGTAAAGCCGAAGAATCTGAGTCAGACGATATTTAAGATGACTAGATGGTGATTTACAATGACTAGACGATAGAAGATTTCAGAACTTTATTAGACAATGAGAATGAATTCGTGGACTTTGTACCAGATGACATTAGATAGTGGCATAATAAAGAATTCTGTGAATCACAAAAAGTGGACTTACTTTCATTGTTTATTTGTAAGACATGTGGAATTAACATATTACGGGCTATTATTATTTTTCCAAAGTGCAAGTGCTCACTGACAACAAGTCACCTCTTCAGACGGATCTGACTTGCAAAATACACACCGATTTATATAGAGGGTTGGTCCTAAAAAGGGGGGGGGGGGTTGACTTATAATTGAGTATGTACGATAAGCTTGCAAATGGCAACCACATTGTTCAGGCCAGGATTTAATTTCTAGGGGTCCAGATGACTCATCAGAAGGAGAAAACAGGGATCATTTTCTTATATCTGGGCGCCAGCGATTTTACTACAGAAAATAATACAATAGATACTGAACAAAGTCAGTATGCATTAATGCAGCCACACTTTCTGCAGGATCATTTGACAAACAGACATAAATTCATACTTGTTTGAGATTAAATCATGAAACTTTCTAAGTATTTGGTCAATAGAGGTATTCAGAAATCAAAAATCACAGCAACATGTTTCATTACAAGCAACAGTTCTATTTTGTGTGGTAAGGTTGCACTAAACAACTAGTTAGAGTGCCATTGTACAGTATATACACCCCAGCATGTGGTTGAGTCATGTACTTGAAGGTATTTTAACAAAAGTAATTTGCATCAAACAAATAGCCAATTGGGGCATGAGACTAGTTTCTCATTCTGACCAAGCTGCAGTATGCAAAATTGTTAAGGGCAATATAGCAGCCAGAAAAAACTGATCTTGCCAGAAACTTGACTTTCACTTATGCACACATTGATGGTTACCAATTTTAGTTCAGGGAGGTTCCAAAACACACTGCAGTGCATTTTAAATTGATGTGAGTAAAAATGTTTATAGAAATTATTGTACATCATTATGTTTCCCTTAAGGGTAAAAAAATTGCATCACTGTTAAATAGCACTGTGGTTGCAAGGATGCAGTCTGGCCTCAACACTATAACCAATAACTCTTGGCTTAGTGAAGATGGAATGATACGATTCCAACCTTACTGGAAAAATCGTAGAAATTTGGACTATCTGAACTGGCTCTGATTGTATTAGATATTATCTTCACAAGACTGATTTATCAGTTTAAAGTGCTTAAACTATTCTTTCTTTGATGTGGAATTTTTTTTTTTCTTCCTGGAATTGATAAATTTGGTCTGGAAAAGTTTATGGAAAAATGTGTATTTGTGGATCATAGAAATAACATTTTCCAAGAAAAGAGACTACCGTCTGAACTTGATTATAAGTCAGGTAGATATGCAAACAACATAGACCCCAATCTGCCACAGCATAATGTACCAGCAGATCAGGGTCTGTGTTGTTTGTTCTACTGATTAGTCCTAAAAAAAACTGCATAGACCCAGATCTGCCAGTGCATTATGAACCGTCTGTACTTGTAAGTCAGGTAGATATGCAAACAACATAGACCCCAATCTGCCGCCGCATAATGTACCGGCAGATCAGGGTCTGTGTTGTTTGTTCTACTGATTAGTCCTAGAAAAAAACTGCATAGACCCAGATCTGCCAGTGCATTATGTACCGTCCCTACTTGCTTATAAGTCAGGTAGATATGCAAAACAACATAGACCCCAATCTGCCACTGCATAATGTACCGGCAGATCAGGGTCTCTGTTGTTTGTTCTACTGATTAGTCCTATAAAAAAAACTGCATAGACCCAGATCTGCCAGTGCATTATGTAATGGCAGATATGGGTCTGTGCAGTTTTTAGTTGGATCTGACTTATGAAAATTAGAGACAAATATAAGAGAACAATTTGTTTTTATTTTTATTCTACAGGGATTAGCTTGTATGACTTTTGAAAAAGAAGATATTGGCTAATTGGCAGTACCCATCAAAGCACTACATTCAATTTCAGTTATCCAAACTTGATCCGAAACATTGATTTTGTTCAGGTTTATAATTGATTAATGTAAATAGTGAATTTTGCGTTCCAAGAAAATTCCAATCGGTCCAGATAATTGGTGTGCAGATCATATAAAATTTCTTTATAATAAATTACCCTTCTGTTTTTGCATTATAGCCCTGTTCAATTCTGCCTCTGCCAATGGTTTTCAGATGGTAATCACTGGTTCACAAGCGAAGGCTCAGTCAGAATTCCAGATCGCCAATATCCAGGTAAAACAATAAACAGTAGAATTCTTTCCATTTCTACTTCTCCAACAAATGAGGGTAATTTTTTTTCTTCCTTTCTTGCAAATCTTTCTTAACCACTTAATAATATTGTTAGCAAATATGACATTTTATTACATTAAGTAGTCCTAATGTAGTGTTGCATATAAGCAAATAGTTTTCTATATAAATACAGAAGGTCAGGCAGCCTTACCATCCACCACAATTACATTCTCTGCTCCTTTCTACAAAAAACCATGTATTTTTATCCCCCACCACAAATGTCCAAGGGGCATATAGTGTTACCCTTGTTCTATAAGTGTAGCTGTCCATCCATCTGTCATACTAAAATTTGCGTTTATGTCAGTTTCTGAGACATTGTGAGCCACAAAGTCATGAAATATTGTCTATATATGCATCTTGATCACCACAACACCATTCCGTCATAGGTAGGTCTCAATGACCCAAATTGCATGTTTTTAGTAACTTTGGTTAAGTTTTGTGGGAAGTCAGTTTCTCAGATACTGTGAGACCCAAAGTCATGCAACTATGTATATGGATGGATCTTGGACAGCAGAACACCATTCCTTCAAAAGTAGGTCACTGTGACCTACATTTTATGCTTCATTGACTTGGTGAAGTTTTGCATTTATGTCCTAGAGTCATGCAGCTTTGTAGTTAGATGTGCATTTAGGAGTACAACACAAAATTCTACTAGAAGTAGGTCACTGTGAGTCATGCAACTTTTTTTGTCCATTTATCTTAGTGGGTACAACACTATTTTACCAAAGCTGGGTCACTGGGATGTAAATTTCATGTCATGGTGACTTTAGGGTAAGTTTTGCATTTAGTTGAGTTTCTAAAGTATTGTTGCCACAAAGGAATGCAACTTTGTGTGTGAATTCATCTAAGTGAATACAGTGTAACCCACCAAATTAGTTTGCTGTGACCTATATTTCATGCCCCACTGCCTCTGGTTATGTTTTGTATTTAGATCAGTTTTTGAGGCATTGTTAACCACTATTAGGTCTGAGTATTGCCAATATTGGGATATATTGTGATATGAGTCATTGAATTGCAGTTTGTATTGATATATATTACTATCGTTTTTACCATCTAGAAAACCCATGTGATAAATCTGTCAACCTAATTCTGTCCAGCCTGTAAGTTTTATTATAGTAAATAACATGATCTGCCAGCTTTGTTTCTATTTATTTCTGAAAACAAAAGAGAAACAATGTGTGGGTATGATCAGGTAAGAGATGAGAGTTTGCAGCAAAAAAGAGAAGTATTTACCAGCTTTTAAAGATGGATCATGCCAAACACATCTACGTGGTGAGATTAGTAGTCCATCCAGAAATGTCATTTGTTTTTTAAGTATCTGCTGCATACTGTTAATGATGGATCAATTTCATTGTCTTTCTTGTGTTTAAAGCCAAATTAGAGTATTAACAGTGCTCTTTGTCCACTTTTTAGCACAAGATCTGCTTCAGGCTTTTTTCGATATTGAATGACCATCAGCCATTACTGTACCATGTGTTTGACTTGTTATGGTATCATTTCTTAATGCAATGCAATGTTTTGAGTAAACAAATATTATTCCACAACCAGCTTAAGTAATACTGACCTGGAAGAATTTGTACCAATACTAATCAATACAATTGTAGTCAAATGTGTACCAGTGTATTAATCTATCATTACACCACTACTATGTATGTGAGTGCATCTTTGTGAGAACTCCATAGACTTTAGTTAAATTTTTTGTTTAGGTCATTTTCTCATGCACATTTCACTTTAGGGTCATATAAAAAGGGCATAGTGGTGCAATCATACTCTAGGAACACACTTCTAGTTATTTACTGAGAGTTTATTTTAATGAATAGGGTACCAGATGTATTTTGTAGTTGCTATAATCCACAAGTTTAAAAACTTCATGCAACAACACCAATCTTTGAAGAAGATGAGGATCCTTTTCTGTCAGTGACATATCCATGAATTTAAGGACCAACAAAAATGTCATTTTTGCCAAAACCACGACCCCATTAAACACCTTTTACAAAAAATTCACAGCATTTTATGAAAAGCAAAAAAAAAAGTAGCCTTTGATCTATTCAGTGATGTCAAATATCCCTTTTAGAAAGAGTGTCCTCTAGTCTCACCTTTTTGGAGTACTGAAGTAAATTTTATGTAAACAGGATTCTGCTGGTTGATAATTTTGGGAGTGTACTTGTAGCACTAAATAATGAAAACTGGATATTGCATAAGCTTGCTGTTGAATAGCAATTAGGTGAGAGCATCATGTTCAACGTCATGTCAAACTTCAGAACCACCTCCGGATCCTTGATTTCAAACTAAATGGATGACAATATAAAAATGCATCAGGTATGCAATCTTTTGTACCAAAGCATGAAAACCTTGTTTCACTCATGGTTTGCCTTAGATTCCTTGTCAACGGGCAAATTTGATCGCGTGCCATCTAAGCATTTCATTCAACTGGACATGGAGTTCAAAACCCTCTTGAACTGAGTCAAACTCCTTCAGGAATGTGCCTTTAAAATCATATTGTTAGTGTCTGCCATTCAGTCAGAGAATTGAATTTCAGCCTGAAAATTTAATTGCCTCTCGGGTCTTTTTGATATGGTCATGGATCTCTTTGTCTTCTGCTGCTTGTTGATGAGACTCCAGCAGATGATCCTTCTGTGATAGTGGCAGTCAAAACTTTGCCCTCTAGACTGAATGATCTAACTTTCTAACTACATGAGATGACATCTCAACAAATGGGAGGACAATACAGTCTCAATATCTTAACAGAATCAGCCAATCCACATCACATGGTCCACTCACCCCATTTTTTTCTGTTTAATTTTTTTGCCTGGTGGGTTTTACCTCTTATGGATCTATTTGTAACAAGGTGGAACACCCAGCACCTGACATTCATCTCGACAATCCCAGATCTGAAAGCCTTTGCAGTCAAATCCCTTTTCCTGAACTGGAATGGTCTCGATGCATATGCCTTTCCCCAAACCCTGCAGGAAGCAAGCAAATCCAAGTGCCAGCTAATCCAGACAGCTCCTCTCAGGTGGGAAAAATCATAGATCAGAGACTTCCTGAACCTAGTGGCAGAGACTCCCAGGAAAATTCTGCTTTTGCCCTACTGAAACATCCGTGAATGCAGGTTTTCCATTTAAACCCAGAGATGTTGAACCAGCATGCCTGGCTCATATTAAACAAGTTCTCAGAAAGAAACAGTTCACCGTGGTGGTCAGAAATGCTTGGTAAAGAAGACCCACTGCTTTGAAAGCTTATTTTCTCCCAGTATTGTGAGCACAGACACATCTCACTCTTACAAACCTCAGTACTACAAATATTTAACTTCCTCATACGGCTCTTCAAGGAGAAGTTAGCCCCCATAACAATCAATGGCCACCATTCCATGATTTCAGATATGTTTTGTTATTATGGAAGGGAGGATATAGACCAGAATAAAGGCCTCTCCAACCATCTAGCAATTTTGATTTGTCTCGACCGTAGACCTTGGCCCTTTGTATGAAATGGATCTGACATGGTACAGTAAACACCCTTCAATCGCTGTCTCAAACCTCTTCTTGTACAAGACCTTCTTTCTTGTCACTTTAGGTACAGCAGGCAGAATCAGTTAGGTACACGCCCAATTGGTCAACCCAAACTATATGACATTCTGCCAGGCTGGTTTGGTTGGTCTTGTAATGGTCGCTGCTTTCATTGCCAAGGACAGGATTCTGCTTATGGGAAATCAGTCCCTTGTCTTAAAATCACAGTGTTCTTTAGGCCCTTCATCCCAAGGGCAGCTGCAGAACCCTATCATGGCTCCGGTGATACCTGAAGTAATCTGAGCTAGTCATGTGAGGGAGATCTTGCTTGTTCTCACTGCTCTATAAGAAGGTAGGGATCATATTTCAGCTTAGGCTCATTCGGTTTGGATCTGCTCAGCCTGCAAGGAGCTAACCCAAAAATATCATGTACATATTGGCTCATGTGGTTAGGGCAATTGCCACTTGCATAGCATTTGAATGCAACTACTCCCTAACTGACATCATCCAAGCCACAGGATTGAGGTCTGAGGCTGCATTTTCCAGCTTTTTCATCCCTAAGAATTCAGTTTTATCTGGAAGGACCTATATCAGCAGCTCAAGAGGCTACCATCCCAGGTCATCCAGCAGGTTTGTAATGACAGTGGGTTACTCCTCTTTCACAAGTGCCTCTATCCAAGGGAGACCTCTCTTGTCTGACTTCTGTCTCCGCTTGTGGAAAGCTTTTTAGCACTTTTGATGCTGAAACTAGTCACAAGACATGCTGAATATCTTTTTCAGCTTTGAAGGGCTGGATTTTTGAGCTGGTTGATGTACTACAAATGTATTATGGATGGCATGTATTATCAAAGAAACATATTTTACTCCAAGAATTGGTTTCGAAATATTTTTCTGATCAAACTTCATATGATGATATAGTCATAGCAGGAAGATGCATCACATATGTGACATATTTTGCATTATGAATCTTGGGTCACTGTCTTGGTGTGGGGTCAGTGCTGGGGTGGATGGGTTTTAGAATATGCAGTAAAAAGCCATAGCAGTTACTCTCTTTTGCCGAAATTTTTATGAATTGATACAAATATTGGATGCATTTTGTCAGTGACAAATAAATTCTGATGGGGTTTAGTTTCCCAGTCATCATGCTTAAATTCCTCACTGCTAAATTACAGCCCTGTATGGTATGTTGCTTGCAAATAAATCATACTTCCAAACTTATTTGAAGGAATATTTTGTATCCAGTACTGATTTTTGTTTCTCATTATTATATGATATAGAATTCTCCATTGTGGGCAAAGTTATTTTAGTTATTTTTCTGAATGGCTAGTAGAATACTATAATCTATTCATAAAATTCAAAATTCTTTCTTTCAGGGTCATCTATCTGGTTTTGGCATTGAAGAACAATTGCCCACCATAGTAGTAGTGGCACACTATGATACCTTTGGAATTGCACCGGTATGTACAAATAGAAAAACTAACTTTATGTTGATGTGCATTTCTGAGACCAGTTGCTGGCCCTAATGACTTCTTCAGTAGTGGTGTGAGGGTTTGAGGTGCCCAGGGGCAATGTTCCTTAGTGGCACCCCTACTTTACCGCAGAGAACAGTTTTTATGTCAGGTGCCAACCTCCAAACCACCTCCCCTCCATCTATGCCCCAGTTACAGCTGCAAAAAAAAAAAAACTCCCGACAGCGCCCTCTGACACCCGGGAGCAATTGATCCCTCCTTGCGCCACCACTGGACTCCAGGTTTATTGGTGTAATATTTAAAAATCTTCTTGAAATGAACTGTAAGACTCAACAAAGCATCTTAATGTAAGTTTTTGCACTATGGATATTGGATGATCTGCTGATACAGCCCCAAAATCCAATTTTATGTCGAACAAGTAGAAATTTAAACACCTAATTGTTTGTTTAAAAAGGTATTAAAGAGATCTATGGAATGATTTAGGGGATTCATTTAATTTTTGTCATGAAAACTTTAGATTTTAAGTTTTAATTTCTGCTTAACAAAATTGAAATACAATTCAAACAATTTCAATAGACGAGATGCAGTTCATTAGAGTAAACCATATAATGACTGTGAAGAAACCTGTGCAAATCATTTTGCTTGACATCTTCCTATCAGTGTATAAATTGTGAAATTATTTTTAAAAATTCATGGAAAAGTGAAAGTTTAAAAAATACATCACCATATTTTAATGCACACAAGAATACTTGTTCCCATCTGAATGGACAGAAAATATGCCCTTTATTCTGTTGTTCTTACAATATGTTTTAGTTTTGTTTGTCATTTGTATGGAGTAACAAGAAAGTTGTAAATGTATAGAGAATACAAATAATTTTTACTGTCTTTCGTAGTGAATGACAAATCAGATGCAATGCCCTTTGTACCCTCTTACTGTGCAAGTATTTAATAAGAGAAAGGCAAATGGGAAGTTATATCAAAGTTTCTTCTTTTCATTTTCAGTGAATTTTCATTGCTTTTGATCTGATTAAATAATTGATGGCTAATAAAGTAAGATGAATTCTCTTTTTCCAAACTAAGCAGGGTCTTTAATGCTGCAAAAATCATTGCATAAAGGAAGCAAGAGATGCCAACCATTCCAAATTTTGGGGGAATTATTATCAATTTGTAGTGAAAATTCTGAATTCCAAATTGTTCTTATGACATTCTGGAAAGTCTAAATTTTGGGGGGATAAATTTTGAACAAGAGTTTTCTCTTCATACAGGAAGGGAGAAAAGTACTTTAGCACCAGTATGATAGACTGGCACGTATACAGAATGCAGTTTCTCAGTGAAAAAACAGAATGTAGAGTACAACAAACCAGTCAACTAAACTGTAAAATAGGTGGAAAAATGGCAGTAGAAGTGGAAAGAAATAGATGATGGAGATGATTTGAGGACAAAAGCTAATGTTTATAGTTACTGATTTGGCCAAAAATGTTGAATTAGTTCAAGGTCCTGCAATTGGAGGGATGGATACACCATTTATTCTCATTTGACCCTAATTGTTAATGACTCGGAGTATGTATATGCTTATAAGTAGGTGCAGTATGATTGCCTAGAAGTTGGTTACATGTAACAAACCTGTCATCCATTCTGGACTGGCTGCCTAGATTCTAAAAAGTTGGGTTGGCAACTCTGATTAATTCTTAAATAACTACATTAAGATTTTCTGTTAAATATGTAAGGACTGTCCTTTACTCTGAGAAGCTTATTAAAATCTGCTTTAGGTTCTCTTTCATTCGGAAAGTGTTAAATAAATAATACTGTGACTCTTAATGGGACTTTTAATATAAATTTTTTAGGAAAAACACTAACAATTTAAACAGTTCTTTAGTAACAACTATTTTTATGTCTCACTATGAATGTGAGCATATAGTGTTACCATTGTCCATCCATCTGTTCATATGCCTGTTGGCAAGTCCAGCACATCTTGGCTAAGTTTTGCATTTAGGTGATTGTGGTGGAGCTTTCACATTCCATAAACACATTTTGGATTACATATTTAAGGCTTTATAACAAATCATTAATCCTAGGTGATCAAATTGTATATATTTTTCATTATATGTGATTGTATTCAACCAAATAATTACATTTTAGTACTTCGTTTACATATTTTGTTTCTTTTTTGTTTAGGGGCTGTCTACAGGTGCCGACTCAAATGGCAGTGGTGTAATAGCTCTGTTAGAGTTGGCTAGACTTCTGTCCAAACTGTACACCAACTCTAGGACACATGCCAAGTATCCTTTAGAACTGCTTACTCCATATTGGAGGACAGTTGCACAAACTTGACATTTAGTTCTTATTGTCAAAGCTGCCTTGGCGGATCCTTGACATAGCAATCACTTTGGCATGCATGTTCATCTTTCCATCCATCCATTTGTATCTCTGTCCATGCCCTAGACTAACCTCAGTGTTAACGATTTTTTTACTTTTCTTTTTTTTCAATACAATTTTATCTCACCCTCTTTGGATTTGGAATATAGCTTCAGTATGCATACTTATCTTGAACTAAATAAATTCCTTCATTATCAAAGCTCAGGGGCAAGCTCAACATGCAGGCCATGGCCATCTTGTTTTGGCAGTATAATTTGGGGAGTATGGGGCAACTTATGTGAAGTGCAGTCCTATGTGTTTAGTTCTGCAATAACTTTTGGGATAATGGAAAGAGGATCTATGGCATCCATTTGTACTTTGGGATAATGGAAAAAGGATCTATGGCATCAATTTGTACTCAGTCTGTCAGTCCCCCATGTCCATTTGAACTCTGTCAGTCCTCCATATTACCATTTGTACTCACTGTTAGTCCTCCATATGTCCATTTGTCGGTTTATTATGTTTACCAGATTATGCACTTATCTGAAGTATGACAAGTTTGATCTTCAGCAGGTGGTCGAGTGGTCTAAGGTGCTCGCCTTTACAGATTCTCTCACATCTCACCTCTGTCCACGTAGGTTTGAGTCTCTGGGTTATGTGAGAAAGCTTGCCAGTAGCTTTCTGTGGGTCGGTGGTTCTTCTCTGGGTTTTTGCGAGTTCTTCCTCCACCAAATATACTGGATGCCGTGTATAGCCTATCATGTGCTGAAAAATGGCGTTAAACCCACAAAACCTCAAACCTTTAATATTCCCCATACTTTTTTTATTGGCAATATTTTGTAAGCGATTTTATTCATTTTCAAGTTATTTTGAATTTCTGATGGTCTCCATTCTTATACATGTAGATGACTACTTTTACCTGTAATTGTAGTATTCTTAATATCTGATAATTCAGATTAATGTAAAATCCCATACCCCTGTGTGTTTTTTCTTTATATTTTTTTCCTTTATTCATGCAACCTATTGTTTGGTTTAAAAAGAAAATTAAAGAAAAGATCAGCATCTATATAAACTATGGATATTTGACTTCAGGCTTTACATACTGCATATTCATGATCTTGTTTGCTCGATTTCTTATTATGAAGTGACTATATGGAAAACCCTCAACATGTACAGAACTAGAGAAATTGTGGCTTCTTGGTTTCTGTCTAAAGTTTTGTGAGACTAGTTTAAAGTACAAATCCATAAATAATATTCATGGTTAGGAATAGAATTTGTTTTTTTTAATTGTTTTCCTTAACTCTGATGGATACAATATATTATTCTTGATAACTGGAGGAGGAAAGTTCAATTATCAAGGCGCCAAAAGGTGGATAGAGGATAACTTGGACTCGACAGGTATATAATTCTGTGCTTTTTATTTTTACGTTTAATTGCATATTGCCAATGACGTAAACAAATATTTGTTTTATGCCACTCTTCAAATGTGGAAGGGGGTATATTGTTAGTCTTGTCTGTCCATTCATTTGCCTCAGTTTTGCATTAGGTCACTGTGGATGGGGCATTTGTGTTCCATTCACTTATTTGTGGTTCATTATATACTTATTCTAAGTTCATATTTATGCAAATTAGGTTATCATTCCAAAATGCAAGAAAGACATATTAAAATCACTACATTGTGCACTACATGTGCATTAGATAGTTGATGGTTTGCATATTTCATCTATAAAAATAGTTTTCAATAATGTCCTATTATTTGATTAGCAGGACAATGATATTTTGTGCAACTGATTGATCAATCCTGCATTTTGCAGATAGGCATAGCTTTTTCAGCAGTGAAATGTTTTTGGCTTGTCGAGATTTCGATCCCTTCTTACCTATGGCATGGTGTCCATTCTATTTTACCAAATATAGAGAAACTACTAGTATTAACAATCTTAATGGTCTTACTAAAATTAGGAGCAGAGTATAGACTGGCTTTGCAGGTCATTTTTTGTGTATCTCAAGGGAGGCAACTCAAATTTAGGTAAATGATTATACCATAATGGTAGTTAACTCCCTTGAATAGTGTTCCACTGTTGGCAATACTTGAAACAACAGTAGAAACTGCTCTTAAAAGGAAACAAGTAACTCTTCAAATAGTGTTTCAGATGTTAATATAAATTCTCTAGTAACTTATGAAGAAAAGAAAATTTAGAAAAATACTATACAGATAATTTCGAGCGTTCTGTTGATGATAGTATAAAGGACCATGAAGTTCAGTTCTTCCATCTAATGTAAATTACTATCACTTCAACTCTCCAAGCTGTCAGCGTTTTCAAGACTTTGAACTTGATAAAGTTTTGTTTACAAGTTTCTGAAAGTGATATACACAGTTCGTACAATCTTGATAAATTCTTGAATTTGAGGGGTTGCCTTGAAAACTCCTTAATTGGTTTTATTCTTGAAAAGTCCTTGAACTTGTTGAAAAATTTCTTGAATTTGCTCAAAACTCCTTGATGTTATTCTGAGGGAATATCAAACAATTAAATTGAATAAAATATAACACCTTTTAAATTCAGAAATTTTTTTGTTTACATATTTTCCAAATGGGATAAAAGTGAGGTGGATCAAAAGACAAACAACACTGGTAGTTACCAGATTGAGCAGCATCCCTTTGTAGTGGCACAATTATGTGGGTTTTTTTCTACTTTTGTGCCAATTTATGCAGTGATAAAGTAACATATGGAGAGAAAGTTCAGTTTCTGTAAGAAATAATGCTCCTTGTAAAGTCGTTGAAAAAAACTCCATGGCTGTATGAACCATAATACACGCAGAAATACATCATATCATGATCTGCGTATAGTACTGTTTCATATATTTTGTCACTTTTCATTTACAGAAACTAATGTACTGTCAGATGTAGCCTTTGTAATGTGTTTAGACAGTCTGGCTTCTGAAGATGGCATTTATTTTCATGTGTCCAAACCTCCCAAAGAGGATACACCTGCAGCCTCATTCTTTACAGTGAGTTGAACTTAATCAATAAATTGATTTATTCAATGAAAAAAAGATTTCTAAAAATACAGTAGAACTTAATCAATAAATTGATTTAATCAATGAAAAAAAGATTTATAAAAATACAACAGCTTATTTATTATTTGGATATTCTGATAAAGATTATACAACCAATGTTTCAAGTGCCTAATTGAGTCTTTCTTAACCCTTTTAATACTGAAGCCCAATCAGACAGGCAGTTGGGTAGAACTGGAAATTTTTTCAGCCAGTTGTGTATCAGCATGAGATAATGCAGTGAAGTTGGTCAATCTGGTTTTACAGGACAAGTTTTTCAAATTATTTTTCAAAGTTATATACCATTTTAAAAAACATACAATTTTCTTTAAAGTCATATATTTTTCACTTTATATTTTCAGATGTAAAAAATTCAGTTGAAAGTAAAGTAAACTAAAAAAACAGGCTTTACATTTTTTCCTAACTTACTTTCAATGCAATTTTTCTATCAGCAGTATTCATTTTACCTCCTATGTGTAAGTGTATGAAATGTGGGGAATTTTACGTCATTTAAGATTGTGAAAAAATAATAAAAATCCATCAAGAATGTCAAAGGTTTTTACAACTTTATTAAATTTACTCACATGAGAATTGGAGAGCAAACAGAACTATCCTTACTGTTAAGTCAACAAAGCTTTTCATTTCGGTTGAATATTTTTATTCCACAATAAATTCTAATGTAATAATATTAGAATTGTGTTGGGTTTATTTTGGTCCATTTCCATTTTGATCTCTAGACGTTCAAATTCAGTTTTTAATTCAAATTTTCTATTAACCAGTTATCATAATCTCTGTTAATTTTGTCAAAGTCAAGATCACAATCTGCACTGCCGAAAACATCAATTTTCACCCACAAAATTGTCTATATTTTCATAAAAATCAGCATCCACATCACTGTTGTAAGTTGCTGCTGATCTCCACATGTTAAAACTCCTGTTGACCACCATTTTGATCTCCTCATGTTAAAACTCAATTTTTTAATCGACCAGTTTTAGTGGTCTTTTAAACTCGCTTGTTAATGCATTTATGTACATTCTACCTTTATTTCCTTTTCAAAAGAGTACACATAAAATGATGTATTACACAGTTAAATGCACACTTCTGTGAAGTGGTAGATGGAATGTAGTGAACATACGACTGGAATCATATCCTGACGAAAAGGTAAAGTATGACTGGAATTTTATCCCGTTAAAAAATGGTTAATCTCCATTGAACGGATTTGACACTGTGTGTTCTAGCTTACTACCTATTTCCTTATACATTCTTGATCATCATAATTACAGTATACACAAAGTGGATTGACCATGCTACACTTGTGTTGAAGCAGAGTGATGTTGGGTGTAGTTGAGTGACATATTAGTGTAATTCAGGCAATTCTTGTACATTCACTCAACAGGTAGTAATTCCACCAGACATTACAGACCCAAATCGGGCCCTACCTGGCCAGTTAGTGGATTACCTTGTGTATTTGACTCCATCTTCTAAGGCCTCACATCAGGTGACACGGTTGTTAATGTATAAAAGGTTAACACCCACAACACAGTGGAGCAAAGGCCGGACTTCACCTGCAACCCCTTGATGTTACACTGTAAAGTGGGGTATGATTATTTGACAAATACACAAGCTCAAGTGAAAGATGGTCAATACACTCAGAGCATACTGTATATAATTGGGTTCAACTGTTTATAATGATACAGTGAAACATATCATACATTTTTCATGTATTGGAGATCTGCTTATAAGGGACAAAAATATTTTAATTTCATATTCACTCTCTTTAAAGGACAAATATTTTTTTGTCTTGAGAGTTTCCTTGCTGTACACAGCTCCTTCCCATTCTCATATAGAAGTCAATGTTATCTTCTAGCACTTAGAAGAGGTGACCAAAACTTTCTTCCCACATGTAGATGTCAAAATGGTACACAAGAAGATCAATCTGGCAGAGGATACACTTGCATGGGAGCATGAGAGATTCAGCATGAAACGTCTTCCAGCTTTCACCCTCTCACACTTCGAGGCTTACAAGTCTTTAGACAGAATTTCAATAATAGATACTAGGTATGTAAATATGATGCTGTGTGTTTGAACTGTATTTCTTAAGCTCACATTAATATAAAAGTGAGACATACCATATATACTCGCGTATATTCCGGGTCCAAATGCAAAAAACATAGACCCGGATCTGCCATTGCATTATGCGCCAGCAGATCAGAGTCAATGTTGTTTGTTCTACTGATTAGTCCTTACGAACTGCATAGACCCAGATCCTCATTATGCGCTGGCAGATCTGGGGCTATGCAGTTTGCAGTTGGTATCAGACAATATGCTAGTATATACGGTAATCATTTTTCCTAGGTCAGTATTGTCTGTTTTTGGAATTAAGTTTTTCATTAAGTGTGACCTTGAAATGCAGGCTAGGTCTTGTTGTTAGGATGGTTTTGCTTTCTGTTCTGTGAGAGTTATTTTGCATAAAAGAAAGAACTCCATTGGTTTCAGGAAATTAAAAGATATCCAGGTAGGGCATCCATGTACTACCTAGGACTTTAACAAGGACCAATTTAGGGACTTGCTTACTTAAACTGGGGCAGGGGGGCTGGACTTGGACTTCAGTGCTGGCTGTGGCAATAATAAGCAATTTCCCTCTGCTGGAAATTTGAAAATACCAAATGTTAGAATGTTTAAGCATTGTAATTTACTTTCCTTCCAATATCCTTAACAAGGCTATAGTGTACCTGTATTTAGGAAAATACTGACTTTCTCAGAGTCACTATCATATACCAAGGCAGAGGGATAGTATAGTTTTTCAGTGCCTTTCTATCGCCATAGTGCAAATTTGTGCAAATGTTTTTTACTTCTTTCCACATATAAAGTGCACATCTTATGGAAAAATTAAAACAATTTTGTATGCCTTGTTTTACATTGGCTGACATAGCTAAATCAGGCATAACTGTGAAAATTGTTTGCAAAACCATAATGAATTCATTCACAAGATGGGTGGAATAATTATTTTGTGGTTTGTAGTGCGCCTGGCCATGAGGTCAGTTGAGCTTATGGTATGGCCTGGTGTACATTGTCCATTGTGTGTTGTCCATCAACATTTCTATTTTCAGCTTCTAAAGAATCACTTGCCAATTTTAATCAAACTTGGTAGGAATCTTTCTGAGAACATGCTCTACCAAAGTTGGGTGGCACCCCTTGCAGTGGTGTGACTTCCATCTCAACCAAAATGGAAAATCCATTTTCAACTTCTTCTCCAGAATGGCTGAGCCAGCTTTGATCAAACCTTAGTATGAATGCTTGTTAGGACATGCTATAGCAGAATTATATCTGAAGTGGCACCCCTAGCAATGGTGTGGCTTTCTCAACAACCAAGTGGAAATCCTTTTTTTTAACATTTTCTCTTGAACAGCTGAGCCAGTTTCAGCTAATCTTGGTAGGAATTTTCTTAGGACATACTTTATAAAAATTGTATCTGGGGTGGATCTCCAAGCAATAGTATGGTTTCCTTAGCAACAGCGTGGAAAAACTATTTGCAACTTCTTTAGAATGGTTCAGTCAGTTTTGATCAAACTTGGTAGAAGTGTTTCTTAGGACATGCGTTACCAAAATTATGTCCAGGGTGGCTCATCTAGCAGTGGTGTGACTTCCATAGCAACCATTTGGAAAACCAATTTTTAACTAGCTCTCCAGAACAGCTGAGTCAGTTGCGATAAATATTGGTATATGCTCTATCAAAGTTATGTTTGGGGTGTCTTGCCTTGCAACAGTTTGGCTTCCTTAGCAACCATATGGAAAACATATTTTTTTTACTTCTTTTCTAGAACAGCTGGTCAAACTTGGTAGACATTTTCCATCAAATTTATGTCCAGGGTAGCTCCCCATGCAATGGTGTGGTTATATAGAAAACATATGGAAAACCTATTTTAAACTTTTCTCCAGAACGACTGAGTCAGTTTTGATCAAACTTCGTAGGAATAGTTCTTAGGACATGATCTATCAAAATTATGTTTGGGGTGGCTTGCCTAGCAACAGTTTTGCTTCCTTAGCAACCATATGGAAATCCTATTTCCAATTTCTCGAATGGCTCGGTCAGTTTCAATCAAACATGGTAGGAGTGTTTCTTAGGACATGTTCTTTCAGAATTTTGTCCAACATGGCTCCACTAGCAATGGTGTGGCTTCCATAGCAACTGGGTGGAAAACCTACAAATTATACTTTTCTCCCATTAAGTATGTCTAGTTGTTACTAATATATACAAAAATATCATAGAAAGACCTTTTCTCAAAAACTGCCTTACCATATCAGACCAGATGTGGTAGGTAGATCAAAAGGTGCCAATGCACCATCTGCTCCAGCTGAAGTTATTCAAAGTGGAAACACAGTGAAACAACATACCACCGGTAGATAGCTGCAAATTATCCTGGTTTCTACCATATAGCTGCAAATTATCCTGACATGGGTGTCTTTCACAAGCCTTATTACAATGTTTGCCTTTTAGACCAGTGTATGCCAGGTGAGTGATTTCAGACCCGCTTGGACCTCATATTAGATTGGGTATATATATATATATATATATATATATATATATATATATATATATATATATATATACACACACATACACACATTTACATGACACTAAATAGGCAGAGTGGATACGAAGTGAGAGTCATAGCATAGGGAAGCATAATTTTCACTTATTATTAACTATTAATTATCTTTATAATTAGACAATATTTGGGCATATAAACTAGATTCAGTTATAAACCCACCCTTCCTTTCTTCCTTCATATTTAGGTACACATTTGGAAGTGATAGTAAATGTGGAATTATCTTTGGAACAATTTAGGTCTTGTGCTTCAGTAAATTAATTGATTAAGTTTGACTATTAATTTAAACAAATCAGGGTAAGGTGCATTTCATTTGACATGTTTGGACCTTGATTTTCATATATTTTGGTGGTTTTTACCCATATAAATAAAATGTCATGGAGAAATTCACAATCCAAAAATGCAGAACTTCCTTTTAGAATTTGCAGAATTCCAAGCCTACAGAAGCCTATCATGACTAAGTAAACAAAAATGTGTGGATGTTTGACTACCTTATGGCTTCACCTTGCTCTGTGTTAGTGATCGTTGAAAGGATAAAAAGCTTAAGATGATATATTTGAAATAATATCTTAATTCATGCACATGTACCAGATCATTTATTGTTGTTAACAGTAATTTGTGTTGTTAATTTTGTTTGAAATTCCTTGTTCATTCAACAGAAAATAAAGGGGCAATATAACCAACTTCTAAGAGACTACGTAATTCAAGTTTCAAATATGTTCACGTGTTATGATAACATTATCCTCAGAGTGGCAGACCACAACATTTATCCTGTATCAATAAAAATAAGCTTGATTTGCTAAATTTGTAAAATTGCAATATATATGTACTGAATGGGCATTTGCTGGCAGTTTTCATTCATGATCAAAGAGAAAAATCCATTTGTCAACAGTTTCTTCAGGTTTTGATTAAAGTTTTTCATTTACATACATTTCCTAAACCACTTGATAGATTCTCATCATATTTGGTATGAATCATTATGGAGCTAAGACAATTCGTTCTACAACATGTTCATTCACCCCTTTTACCTTGGGATCAAGATCACATTCACTGAAAATTTGCATTAAGATTTTGGTTAAAAAAATTTCATTTGCTGATATTTAATAAAAGCCAACAGTAAATCATTATGAAGCTAAGACAATTCATTCAGAGCCATGCACGCCTGCCTCATTGACCTTGGGGTCAAGGTCACAGTTATAGAAAATTTGCCTTACGGTCTTGGTTTCAGTTTTTTCATTTATAGTTCCTAAACCCCTTGATGGATTTTGTTCATGGTAAGAATGACTCATTATTAAGTTAAGACAATTTATTCAATGACATGCATGCCTGCCCCTTTGTGCTTGGGATGAAGGTCACAGTCAGAAAATTAGCGTTTCATGATTCTAGGTGTACATGGTGCTAAAAAAATATGTGGTCATGATTGATTGGTTGGTTTTTAACAGCACTTTGAGCACATTGTTGGATATATCATGCAGAGGAAATGGGCGCTATTCCCCAAAACACACTTGGAATCATGGAACTTGGTGAGGGGATGCATCTTGATCAGTACTACACCTGCGTTACAAAAGCAGGTTACTGTGACCCATTTCATGCTTCTCTGACTTTGATTACATTTTGTCTTTTAAGTTTATTTTTCAAGAACTGTTAATGCTAGAATCGTCAAACTAGGTGATTATATGCATCTTTATTAGTACTGCACCCTTACAGCAAAAGAAGGTCAATGTGACCTACATTTAAAATTTTACAGGCTTAGGTTAAGTTTTATCTTCATCTCAAGACAAGTTGACACAGATTTTTTGCATGCTATGTACATGCTGTCTAGTTAGAATCAGGAAATTTCATTGGTGAGGGGATGCATCTTGATGAGTAAGTACTACACCCTCATTGCAAATATAGGTCATTATGGTCCATATTTTATGCTTCACTGACTTCACTTAAATTTTGTGTGTGATGATTATTTCTCAGGCACTGTGTTAGAATCATGAAATTGATGTTGATCTGCATCTCTGTTAGTACCATGCCTACAACAATATCCTATATTTTGTGATTTCCTGGCTTTTGTTCATGAATACATGTTTTTGGTGTGCAGCATGCATACTATCCTACCTAGAATCATGAAACTGGATGCAGGGATGCATCTTGATGAGTTCTACACCTTTATTGTAAAAAGAGGTTTCTGATCTATTTTTCATGCTTCAGTGACTTTATTGTTTCTGATTAGTGCTATTGGAAGTAGGAATAAGTATTTATTCACTGGTACCCTTTCCATATTAATATCTATATATTGTATATTATGATAGGTTACACTCCACAGTTTAACTGTGTATTGTGTATGTGAGTATAGAAATTCTGAATTAGATGAGTATACTGCATGCATTTCATGTGATGCCTCAGCTGTAGTGGATAATAAAGTTAATTACTCAAGCATGAACTATGCTTGCAACTGTGGTTATTTTGGCTGTCACTCCAAGGTTACTCAAAGCCTTTGACTTCCACCAAGTAAATTCTGACTTCTAGGAGATAATAATAATAGCTTAAGAATCAGATCTTTTAATGATGATTTGAAGAAGAAAAATAAAGGAAATTAGTCTATGGTTTTTATCAACTTATTATAGTACCTCTGCTTTGCTATCAGAAAAGAATGTTCTTTTTATTGTTTTATATCTATTATGAACTGTCACATGGGGTCAACATTTTGTAGCTCAAGGTAACTTCAGTCAGTGTATGTCCTGTATGATAATTTAATGTTTACAATGGCTGCTGGAGACTATTAAAAGTTTTGTAAAGGCAAACTAAATAATTGTTGATTATATTCAGGGTTATACATGACTTGTACCTGATAACTCAGTTATACCTGACTTGTACCTGATAACTCAGTTATACCTGACTTGTACCTGATAACTCAGTTATACCTGACTTTAACCTGATAACTCAGTTATACCTGACTTGTACCTGATAACTCGGTTCTTCTTGCAGCATTAATCCCATCATAGCATCAGGAGGGTCATTGATGAGCTTTATGTACGGGATTGTTTTGTACATTTCGACAAGTTGCTTATTCATATACAATTATATTCTTTTAATACAGGGACAGAATAGATGAGGAGAAGATAGTCAGAAATGTTAATATCATAGCAGAGGCCCTGGCACGCCAAATATACAATTTAACTAGTCAAGGAAGTATCCGCCTGTTTACAGAGGCTTTGGTAAGTTCTTCCTATATTTATCTTTATACTATAAAAACATTTTCTCATCAATTAGGTCATGAATTTGCAAAGTATATTTTGTTCTGCAGGCCATGGGACTAAAGGAGCTCCAGTTGCTTAGTGGTTAGTGTGCTGAACTCAATACAGAAAGGGTGTGGGTTCAAATCCTAACAATTGAATCAACCCGGGTCAGCTACTGTGGGGTGTCCTTGGGCAAGGCACTTTACTCCTATTGCCTTTGTACTAAATAACCTGCTTGTATTGTTGTGTCATAAAATGTCAAACCAAACCATTGGCCCTGTTTCCATCATATGTCATCCATTGTTCATCTGCCCATCAACGTTTGCCTTTTACAACTTCTTCACATAATCCATGGTACCAATTTCAAACAAAATTAAAGTGGAGCATTCTTACATTAGTGTCTTTCATATTTGTACAGATTATGCTGTTCCACCATCAAATATGGCCATTATTAAAAATGGAAAAACCTTCAAATGATTTCTCATCAAAAATTGCTTAGAAGAATTTGACAGAATTGTACAGAAAGCATCATGACATCAAGGCCTTTCAGGTTCACACAAATGATGCCAATCTGCCATCAAGTTTTATTGCATTCCAAAAAAGTAACACCTTAAAACAATTTCTTTTCTAAAACTGTGTCAAAAAAAGTTATTATTGATTTAATGCTTTTTATGTTTTGTAAATGATTTCAATCCACCATTAAATATGGCCACCTTTACTAACAGAAAAACTTTCAAATGACTTCCCATTAATTGCTAACAGAATTTGACCCAATTTGACAGAAAGTGGTGCCAACATGGACAAATAATGACATTGGCCATCAAATATTGCTGCTGTTACTAAGGATAAAGAAACCAACATTTAAATGACTTCATATCTGTAACCACTGAACAGAACTTTACTAAATTTCCCAGAAAGCATTCTGGCATTGAGGACTTTCATGTTTATACAAACAAGGATGGCCATTAGAAAATCCTTGAAGCAGCTACTGTCAATTCATTTATTAGCTCATATGCACTTGGTACAGGAGAGCTCATGCTCTACTGCCAATGTTGTAGTTGTCCATCGGTGTTAGCATTATCAAATGTACACCTTCTATGTTTAAGTCCTTATCTCGTATACTTTTGCCTCATCAGTCATGAAAGTTGATTTGACATACAGCAAGATGCCTATCACACCACAATACGAAAAACAGTTTTCGGTAACCAACATTTTACGCTTCAGCGACCATGAACACTTTTTATGTTTAGGTCAGTTTCTGATAACCTATTACTTGAACAGTCATGAAACTTTAAATGTGCATACATTACAAGGAGTTCTACACCACCATACCAAATTTAGTTCACTTTGACCTACTTTATGCACTTAAGTGATTATATAGTTTTTACATTTAAGTCGGTTTCTTGGACACTGCTGCTTGTACAGTCATGAAAATAGATCTGTACATGCATCCTGAAGAATACTAAAACACCATGCCAAAAGTAAGTCACTGTGACCTTCTTTTTGACTTCAGAGATCATGTATACTTCTATGTTTAGCTCAGTTTTTGGGACACTGCTGCTTGTGAATTCATGAAAATAGATCTATGCAAGGATCCTGAGGAGTACTAGACCACCATACCAAAAGTAGGTCACTGTGGCCTTCCTTTTGACTTCAGTGATCATGGATAGTTCTATGTTTAGGTCAGTTTTTGGGACACTGCTGCTTGTGAAGTCATGAAAATAGATCTATGCAAGGATCCTGAGGAGTACTAGTCCACCATAACAAAAGTAGGTCACTGTGACATACTTTTCATGCTCTAGTGATCAAATACACTTTAATGTTTAGGTGAGTTTCGTGGCACTCTTGCTTGTACAGTCATCATACTTGATATGTGCATGCATCCTGAGGAGTACTACACCACAGTATCATTGAGTATGTACTGCTTTGATATTATGGGGAATTACTTTGATCCCTGTTCAGTCATCAAACTGGATATAAGCTTATGTCCTGAGAAGTACAGCATTACCATATCAAATAAAACAAGTAACAGTGACCTACATCAATCACTTTGTGTTCATCATCAGTCAGAAATGATCACCTTGAGCATTAACAAATACAAAACTCTTTGTTTGAATAAAACATGTACAGGTGAGCTTTGGTGTCCTCTGACAGTTTCATTTATTGTTTTCCATGGGTGTCAATTTTTGTGGTTTTGTGAGAAATTACATTTTCATGAAAACTTAAATTTGTGGATTAGAGAAGGGGTCATGTTGTTTCCACAGAAGAGTGAAGAGTCATTGTTCATTAGGTCTTCAAATTCTTGCTTTGAAGCAGCCATGGACACCACAAAAATTCGTATCCCATGAAAAACAGTAAATTGACAGGAGGGTCAAGGTGAGAAAATATGGACAGATTCAACCAGTTTTTCATGTCAGCATTTCTTACTAGCATATCAGATGCTCTGTGACTGAACACTCTTTTTAGAAGCATACATGTGACTGATGCCCTATTTGCATATTTCATTTGTTGAATTTAGTGAGTATGCATTCTTCAAAGGTAGATTTTGGTTACTTACAAGTTCTGTTGGGTAATTTCATCCAGCCCAACCTTTAAATAATTCTATATGCAGATATGATGATAATATTGAGAAAACATCTTAATTAACTCTCTTTCTTTGGCAAATTTTCAAGAGTTTAAAATGTAATTAATCATGTGTTACAAAATTATATCTTTGAAAGGCTGTCTGAAGTTAGACTTAAACGAGAGAAGGGAGAAGGGGACCATCTCAGTCTCTATTGGAAAAGATCTCCATTTTAGCAAATATCCCCAAGCTATTCAAAACTTCATTGGCTCAACATATGAATCATGAGGACTTGTGAAAAAAAATGAGATTCCTGGTTATCTGTTGCATTATTGCACAACTGCTCATGAAACATGCATACTTACCAGCATGTCAAAATTATCTTAAATGATCCTACTTCTTAAAACCATTAAACAGAATTTAACAGAAATCATCCTACTATCCCAGATTTCTTGGCCCATTGCCCTTGCATGAATTTATTTGACTCAGTTCAGCTAGGTGAGCGATTGCAGGCCTAGTTTTGCATCTTTGTTTTGTACTTGCATAATTATATTTGCCATACAACCATTTTAACAAAGCTGGAGTATATTTATGTTAGTAATAAATATGCTTATTCATGGCTCAGGGAACATTTTTCTAAGCACTCTTCCTATGATGAGTGAGTTGCAATTGGTACCGTATATACTCGCATATAATCTCATACCAACTGCAAACTGCATAGACCCAGATCTGCCATCGCATAATGCACCGGCAGATCTGGGTCTATGCAGTTTGTAAGGACTAATCAGTAGAACAAACAACATGCACTGGCAGATCAGGGTCTATGTTGTTTGTATTTGGACCTGGCTTAAATGCGAATATATACGGTACTCATCCCTGTCATTATTTTATTCAATACAGTAGACTTCTCCACTTGACTACATACTCTCAATAAAAAACCACAGGTACCTGATGAAAGTTTGGTACTAAAATTGGCCACAAACATGAAAATATTATGTTTTAAGTGAAGACAGCAACTTTAAAACCTTTCTAATATTTGACCCCATTAGATAAATATATAAGAAGATACAAAGTTTGTAAAATTTTCTAAGTAGCTACAAACTGTCTGGGGTACAAGCAGCTAGACACAGTTTGGTGCTGCTTGGGCATAACAGCAGTGATACTGACAGCAGTGTTGGTGCTGAATGAGTTAACGGTATGCATGTTTACAGTGACACTTTTTAGTAATCTGGGTGTCATTTTAATGTGGAGAAATTTTCTTTTTCTTTGAGCTGTCACACAGCTTTATGAGTTAGACATGAGAAGTTAAGAGCCAGAAAATGTCAAAATTTTTTGATTTTTTGTCTGGTCAGACAGTGTTATGCTTGCCCCAGGTCACCGGTATTTTCAAGACTGTACAGCTTTACACCAGCAGATATTTCTATAAGTATGCAATTACTTTTCACAAGAAGAATGTTGCTAACTTACATTTGAAAGAAACATTCCAAGTGTCTCCGCAATTTCTACCAACTTTTGTACTAAGTAATTGATTTTAGTCTAACGTCCATTTCTAGAGAGCTACTCCTGGGTGCCCATCAAAGGGAAGATTGCTGACTGGCCAAAATAACTGGAAGATTATAATGTTGTGACCCCAATTAAATTATGACCACTCATTCGTTGTCTTGACATTATGTGCTTTATAAATAGATTACAGTATCTGGGTAATGTGTGAAAGTTGGTGGGAATCTGCAGAGACAATTAAAATACTTTTGGATAAGTTAGCAATATGTTTCTTCTCAGGGGAGTATGACAATGACTGTACTATAAAATGTATTCATTAACCAAGTTGAATATTTTTTTCATTGCTGATCTAATTCTGACAGGAAGTCCAAAAAGATTTATTGTCAGCCTGGCTGGATCATCTGACTGGTCAGTCACGGGCTGCACAGTTACTACACAAGGACAGCAGCCTTCTGGTAACACTTGAGGAGACCATGTCCAGATATCTGAAAGATGTCAAAAGAACTTACCTTAAAGCAGACAAAAGGTATGTAAACATCTTGGTAATAAATTGTGATACAAGATTAAACTCTCCATTGCGTTGTGAAAATGCCTCAGCTTTGATCTTTGACATTCAAGTTTGACTTCTTATTACATCAGAGTTTGTATTGGCTCATTCATGTTTGATCATGTCTGTGTTGCCTTTGTAGCAGGTCGACAAACAGGGATCATTAGACTAAGTCCATTGTCATGGTGTTGCCTTCAGGAATCACACTTAAACCAAAACTTTTTGACCCAAGATTAGTTTTTGGGGTGGAATTTGGGGGGTGGGGGGTGGGTGGCAGGGTGAGAGGATGTTAGAAATGTTAATCTTTTAAGAAATCTATATCTTACTCAATCTTCTTTAAATTACCCTTTGCTATCAAGCGTTCATCTGTGGTGGGGCACATATTGTGTGATAATGTGCACATGCAGGTGTTCTGAGGAAAACCAATTCTAGACTTCACTTACACATCATCGTCGTCACATGTGACGGTAGTGTTCCTTTACACCATCTTAATGATTACTCTTTGGCAAGATCCATGCCAGTTAGAACTCATTCTGTAGCCACCCCTTCCTTTTTTCACACCTGTTTTATAGAATAAATTAAAATCATCTTAGCTATAATCCCCATAAAATACTAGAGGCCATTATATTAATACACTGTGTAAAGCCGAGTTTTAGTTACAGGTAAATTAGATGCCATATTGGCATGTAAAAATGAAAGAGAAAGTACTATACATAAGTCAAAAGAAAAACTGTTCTAGGACAGAGCACATTATAGTCATTCTCAATTCTATGTATTAATGGATAGAAAGGCTGCAAGTCACACTTAAAGAATGGCTTTACAAAGCACTGGTTTCAAACAATCATGAACTGAGGAATTGAAAATGAGAAAATATTCATCTCCAAGAATTATGTCACAGTGAAAGGCTGTATATGGAAACTACTAACAGTAATGTAAAGAAATCAGTTTTCCAATTAAAGGTCAGTTATGGAGAAAATCTTCAAAATGTTAATTTGTCATGTTTTTTTTTGTAAAACATTATGTGTAGATTAAAAATCTGTAACTCTGTAAAATGTACTCCAGCTGATCCCAAAATTTACCATTAACATTAATGAAGAGTTAGATTATCCAAAATTATTTACTGCATTTACCTCCCTTGACTGAAGCTTTGTTTGCTGTTATCATTCTAGAACAAGCCAGCTACCCACTAAGGTAGTGGTGTATTGATTGCATGGTTGTATCAAATAAAAATGACGGATTCAATGCATTATATGTTCACGAATTTAATTTGTGATCAAAAACAAAAGGGCCATTTCTTTTTTCTTTTTTTTTTATTTCAAAATGAAAAAAGATGCAGAAAATAAGGCTCTTCCAATTATACTGTATAAAACCAGGAAGTATTATGAAGAGCTTGGTAAGTTGGCCCAACTGATTATTCTATATTTTTTTAAAAGTATATTACAAGTGATCATATCATCACAAATGCTTCTAAACAGTGAAAAAATGATTTAGACATATCTATTAGGTAATCGTCAGGAGGAAAATTAGAGAGCAAGCAAGAGAGAGAGAGAGCGAGAGAGAGAAGAAAAACATTGCAAAATAAGTCTTCCTATTTTATATGATATAGAAATTTGAACTGCACATACATCTTCATTAAACTGTTGCATTATAGATTTATGATTGAGAGCTAAGAGCAACAAATATCAAGTAGAACATACTGAAATTATATTATGTTACAAGATAAGGGCTTACGTTTAAAGGGGGCAGGGTCCCCCATGTACAATATTAAAGAATTGCAGTTTATTCATGAAGGGTTATTGTTGATATTTTTGACTAAAAATAGGGATCTGGTGTACTTTTTTCTCATTGGAGCCTATAAAATGAAAAAATTAGAAAATACGACAAGATTGCACTTCCGTGTTTAATTGCACAGTAATTTTGTAATTCTTTCCAATAATAGTTATCATTTCTTTTCCTTTCTTCTCTTGATCTGTTGATAACCATATTGACCATAGGTGTAGCATTAGTCATTTCAATTTCTTAAATTTCCACAGGATCACTTTTAATTTCATAACTTATCACAAATTCCCTACACTAAAATCTACGTTTAGTGAGTTTTTTTGTTCTAGTGATACATCACTTCCACACACATATCAGGGGCAGGTAATAACCTGCACCAACTTTTGTGAGAGTCATTCTGTTGAATGCAATTATTTGTAATCAATGCAATAGAAATTTATAATAAACAAAAATGGGGTTTTCAGGTATGGAAGATTCAAAAATAAGTTTAAACAGAAACCTCCATAATTGATATTTAAATTAGGCTTGATGTAAATTCTATTCTGCATTCATGGCTCTCATATAATATATATGTATGCTCTAAATTTCAGAGATCCAGAATTTGTATTTTATGATGGTGCAGTTTACAAGATGAATGCATTCAAGTAAGTAAAACATCATATTTAGATTTAAGCATATGCATCACTGAGATGATTAGATGACATTGTGTTTTGTGTAAATCATTGGCAGTTTCATTGACTGATTGAGACACACCTCCTGCCTCTGCATCTATTTAAAAAGTGATACTTAATTATATCCTTTTAAGCTTGCAATAGAATTTTGGTTTGAATGACCATAGACAGTATGTCTAGATAAGTTTAGAGATAGCGAGAGAATTCTTTGTAAATTGCTTGTTCCGAGTTTGACAGAAGCAACTTCAGTCAGCAAGAGTGATCATTGAATCATATGGTGGAGATCTCTCCAAGTCACAAGAGAGCCTGGTTGAACAAGACTACGTCAAATAAGGGTCTAAATTGTTATTTGTACATAAGATTTTAAGGGAACAGGATGGATCCTGAGCTGCTGGTGCATCATAGGGTGGTAGGTCATTGGTCAGCACTGTTCATAGTTGGGGTTTGCATCATACATAGGTAAATAACCACATGGTTCATATGACAGGATTATAATCAGTCAATCAAATGAGGGTAAATACCTTGCTTTTGAAATCCATTGATAAATATACAAGGCAATTCATGAGCCTTTATGGGCACATTGAAGGTTACAATGTATTACAGAATATCTAGATACATTGGAATATATGGAGTTTGTCTTTGGTAATGGATTTGGTCTTTGGGATAATATATGGATTGTAAAAAACAACAATAGAACATTAAAAGTCTAGGAGAACACTGTATTTGAGAATAGATACAGAATAATATAGTCCTCCCTCACTATAAGGCCCTTCATTATAACATGGTTCCTTGTTTAAGGCGTGTATGGTTATGGATCCCATTTTATTACATATACATAGATGCTGCCAGGGCGCATGAATTGCGCAAAATTTTTACGAATTCGCTCACTTGGAGAGCAGTGATGTGCAAGTTCTCCCGCAAATTAGTTTAAAGTCATGCATATAAAACTGTACTCAGTGCAGTATACAATTTTTATCTAACTGTTAACCCTTAGAGTGCTTGTCATGACATAAGTCATGCCAATGGAAGAGGTCTCATAGCGCTTGTCGCAACATATGTCTTTTTTCAGGTAAGCAACTGTTTACTCACCTGTGTACTTCATCTTGACATGAATGGTTTCTTAGTCTGAATTTTATTGGCACATTGGGCCCTGGAACAAGCATTCTGTCAAGTTTGAACCTTGCACTCATCAAGGAAGTTTTACAAATGCTTGTTTAAAATACGGGCTACCTAGAAAACCAAAAATAGCTGACTTGCAAGATGGTTCATATTCAGATGACGATTTCATTCGGCAAATACTGGCTGATGATAGTGATGATGACAATGATGTTGAAAGTTTTGAAGTATATCAGATTATTGGAGCTGGGAAAGTGTTACTGGAAATGCCAGTGACTGATTTTGAACCTGAAAATGATGTTGAATATGAGTCCAATGTACATGCTGATAGACAAAAACAGATGGCTTGCCAGTCAATCCCCTATTCAGCAGTATTTCGAAATTAAATATAGAAAAGGCAGAATACCAAGCCTTATTAAAATACAGGCATTTAAAAGTAGAGTGCAATTTTCATTTCTTTTCTCAAACAATTCAGCCCTGAAGGATCTTGTGCTACAAAACTATATAGCACTCTACTCAGTAAGGGTTAAGATAAATTGAATAAATGAGAATCTAAAAAGAAATTAACAAGTAAGGATATTTATTTTATAAAAATACCTGTCTTAACAAGCAGACTATGGCATTGATGGACTTAAAACCCTAATATAGCATTATGGAACAGATACAAAATCTGGCATAGTAGTCAGCAAAGCACTGACTGAAGAAAGTGAAACTTTGGCAGAGTTCATGTTAGTGAAAAATCTTATTTTGGAGCAGAGATATCCAAGAGACAATACCTATAAGCTGTGGAAAATTGTACATAACAAACATAAAGAACAGTTTTCCAACTTGTTCAAGCTGACTAAGCTAGCTATGCATATGACCCTTCAGACAGCAGGCTGTGAAAGGGGGTTCTTAGCAAAGAACAATATTCATACACAGATAAGGAACAGATTAAGATCAGAAACAATCAACAGATTAATGTGTACACAACTAGAGGAGACATCTTTTGAGGATTTTGATTTTAATAAAGCTCTAACAGATTGGAGCAGGAAGAAAGAGAGACGGATATTTAAGCATTAGGTAAATATTGAACTATGGCCATTTCCCCCTCACCCCTTTTTTTTCTCCTCCCCCCGTCTTTCGATGACAAGGGGGGAGTTCGATCCTTTGGATAAAATCCTGGTAGCATCTCTGTATATCTGTATATACTGTGTGTACTTGCTTATAAGTCAAGTCCAACTGCAAAAAACATAGACCCTGATCTGCCATCACAATATGGTAGTAGTAAAATTATATTTTGTGCCTAATTTTAAGACCATTTCACTATAAGGTTCTATACTCCATGACTGCCAAGAACAGTGTTATAATTGAGAGAATGCTGTATCATCTTTCCATTTGTCAGGAAGGTGGGGGAAAATTGAACCTCATGGATACAATATTTACTAAGAATGAGGCTTTTCAAGGCCTTACCACAAATCTTGGTCATCTAGGTCTGGATTGTCCAATTCTGTGTGCATACATGCTCCTACAAAGGATTACTCTTCTTTTTCATGACAAACCATATTTCTCAGATTGCAATTTTGTATACAGTGATAAACAAAGCACCTTGTATGCCACATTTATTTGACTTGAGAGAATGGTGAAAGGAGCAATAATGGTATGAGGTGTGATTGACATCAGCTCACAATGATTTTAACTCCTGAAATGAGTGCCTAGTTTCACACCTAAGATAAGTTAGACTTATTCAAGAATAAAGATTGAAATTATAGTTCTTCCTGGGAATTAAGAACATTTGGATTTATTGCATTATTTGTGTACCATAGACCTGCTAACACAATTATTAAACTTTTTCCTGTATTGATCCATTCAGTAATGGTACTGCTTGAACTGTTGGAGAACTTTCACTGAAAAATTTACCTTGCTCTGAATTTCCATGGATTTTGTTAATTTCTGTACTTTATTGCTAAATTTTATTTCAGTGTAAAGCCAGCTGTGTTTGATCTTTTCCTAGCAGCAGCTATAGTGGTGTATCTGGGCATAGTTTACCTCCTGGTTCAGGTAAATACTTTCTAACAATTTATTTTCACTTTACCTATAATTTCTACAGATGACTTTGGTGATTTTTGTAATATGTCAAGGTAACATTCTTCTACTATTGATTTGGATTGAGTGCAGCATTGGATGTGTTGGTTGAAAATAAATTGACAAGACCCAACAACTTTTGGCATGCAGTTGGTGACTATAGCATGTTTCAAGGAGTGCCGAGTTCTCAAAGCCTGTAGATAAAACTTGTACCCTGATGGGCGATTTGTGTATTGTTGCTGTTATAATTGGTTCTATTCACACTGATGCAGACAGTATGTCTCCATCTAATAGTGGTTCAGGGGCAACAGCCAAAATGCATACATGCAGACTCTTCAGATGCATACAGACTCTTCAGGCATGTAAAAATGAAAGAGAAAGTACTATACATAAGTTAAAAGAAATCTGAGGAAATTGGATTATGATTGGCTTCAAGATTCAAAAGAATCGTGATAATATGATAGACTCTTCAGTTACTTGCAACACTGCCATGCATCACTTATCTAGAGTTGTGTCATTTGTGCGCTTTGAGAGCTGTCATACCTACCATATCATGGCTTGTCACACAGCAAACATGATTTCAGTCTCCTGAATCCCAGGATACAGTCGGCATTTCCCCAAACACGAATTCCCAAAATTGCATTATATGATGAAATTATTGGGGTCATACTTTCCAGTACTGCTACAAAAGTTTCCTTTCAAAGACTATCTGGCTTTAACTTAAGCAAAGTATTACCAAATATAGAACAGGTTTTTATTGCAAATTATATCTGGTAGAATGCAGAGAAGCTATTGTTGAGGCCCCCCCCATGGACTCCATGATGTAGGAGAAGCCTGATGTGTCCTCCCCCCCCCCCCCAATGACTCCGTGTTGTAGGAGAGGCAATGTGCCCTCCTCCATATCATAAAAGGCAACTACTGGGGGCAACCTTTTTGCCCTGGGATGTGTCCTGAGGTCATCCTGAGGGCTCTGGGATGTAGAATAGGCCTGATGCACCCTCCCACATGTGGAGGCAATCATTTTGCCCAGGATGTGTCCTGTAGTGATATTCCAGCTGAGTAGGTCTTGGACCTTTTAAAAGTGTTTGGTTTTTATATAAACAAATTGGATTTTGTACTTGAAGGATTTTATCAATTTTATCTTTATCTTTGTTTGTTTTCTTTGGGATACCTAACTTTACTCAGCACTGTATAGCCAGGATTGTGCTGATGTGCCATTAAACCCTATACATAGATACTGCCATTGAGGTTACATCTATTCAGTAATGAAGGAAGTTTGCAGGGGAGGTAACTGATGGGATCTTGTATATATGGTCATGAACACAGTTCTGACTTGGAAAAAGAAGCATGACAGAAAAAAAATCGAAAGAAATATTTACACTAAAGTTGGAGTCTTTGTTTTTCAGCAAAAAAAACTCAGATAAAAGAAAAATGATAATTGCGTACATTTAAAATAAAACTAATAAAAGATTGAAGGGCTTAATGGAGATGTTTGAACAATAACCATGAAGAAAATTAGCATGCTGTAATAGCTTGTTTGTAGTGACAGTTCTTGTCCCTAAGTATAGGTCACAACAGTTTTTCTTTAATTAATGAATTTATATATATATTTCTAACATACTTCAAAAGTGTTTCCATATTAAACCAATGTAATGAAATTAGGTGTTTATTGGAGTATTGAAACCGGTATCTCACTATAGGAAACTCGTGCCAGCTTGTGCTCATGTGTGCACTATTGAACTCTGTACAATTTAACCTCTATTGCGATAGTGATCACATCCAAGAGGAAGGGGCTAGCGCATTATGCAATAACAGATCTGGGTCTGTGCAGTTTTTAAGTTCTTAAAAAATAAAATTGTAACAACATGTAGTCTTCGTTTGCCCTTGTATTTATTCCTGTGTGTTTTTGCCATTTTTGTAAATTGTAGATGGCAAAACATTTGGATTTATAGAATGTTGACAGGAAAAAAAATAAATGTGACAACATATTATATAACTAAGCTTCTAATATCCTTTGCTTTTTTTTTCTTCGGAGAGGGGGTGACCACACAGTTTGCGTAAACATTTCTCACTTTTATCCTCATACAGTTAAGAAATGAAGTCCACATATGACGGAAATCATTTAGGAAATTGGTAGGAGCAGGGGGTAAAAATTGAGGTCAATGTTTTTTTCATGTTAATTTTTGGTAATTCATACCTCCATGTTTCAATATTCTCAAATGTAACAACATTTTGACCAGAAAATCAAGCAGTAAATATAGGCATTTGACAAATATTCTCAATGTAAAAATGCAAATTTTGATGATGAAAAATTCGGCACTTTTGCATTATCCATCTACTTATGATGAGAAATCCAGATAATACAGAAAAATCTCAGGAGGGAGAGAGAGTGAAAGAGAAGATCTGTGGAATTTAAAGAATAATCAACTGGAATATTTCCAGACATTTTCAGGGACAAAGGTAGTTTATCCAAGTAATCACCACAATAAACACTTCTATAATTCCATTAGCGATGACCTGATTTTGCCAGAGAAAATTGACACAACTCCATTATCATATTATCACGATTCTTTTGAATCTTGAAGCCAATCATAATTCAATTTCCTCAGATTCTAAACTTC
This sequence comes from Margaritifera margaritifera, assembly GCA_029931535.1. Lineage (NCBI taxonomy): Eukaryota > Metazoa > Mollusca > Bivalvia > Unionida > Margaritiferidae > Margaritifera > Margaritifera margaritifera. The sequence goes on along the minus strand of JAQPZY010001696.1, from coordinate 9,998,775 downwards.
CCTGCATGTTTTGTTATAATTTCTTTTATACACATTTTCCACTCCTGCAATCCACCTTTTGATTCACAGCAAGTTACATAAGACACACAAGAAAAAAGCAAGTCAGGTCCATTACATTTATTCATACATCTGCATCTTGGCAATGAAAGCCCATGCTCAAGTCAGAAGACCATCAGTCTAGTGTTCATATTAAGTGGTGTTCCATCCATGCTTCTGCAGCTGTTGTGAGAGCACCGATTATAAATGTGTCCATTGTAATTGCCATGATTCACACTAAGTCACACGAGAGAAGCTCTTAAATTGTAAATTTCTGCGAGTCAATAAATAAAGGATCAGTTTGTGTTGCATTGTAAAATTAAAACATGCCGAGTCAGTACAAATTTCTGAGAGTCAATGAATAATGGATCAGTTTATTTTGCACCCATTCACTGTCTTACATGAATGTATTGTTTCAGATACCTTACTGGGCACATACAAGTATCCACGTGGATTAATTGAATAGTGACACCTTTCCTGAATGGATCTGTTTTATAGTGTTTTATATGAAGAATGCAGTTGATAGGCTTGCTGAAACTTATTTTGAAAGTATTCACATTTACTGAAGCAGTTTAGTTGTGAAAGCAGAGGTATATCTGAGAGATTATTTTACATGCTAGCTGTGAATCAGTTGAAAATACGTATTTTTTCATGTTGATAAAAACTTGTCTTGGACAGGCTCCTTAAGTGACATTTCAATAGCCTGACCAAATGTTTTACTTGACTGGGGGATTTACTCAGACATGAATTTATTTCAGTGTTCATTTCACCTTGGATATTGTTGTCATAATCTTGTTTCTTGAAACTTGGTTTTAAAATTCAGCATGTCTTGTATAGGGCAGAAGATGATCAACAAGCTCAGCATTGTCATGGGTGTTGGTTTAGAGCTTTTACTGGATTCATCCAGAGATTTTTATTCAGTTATGAAACAGCATACAATTCTCGTTCTCAGTTAAAAGTTCACAGTGATTGCAAGCGACTTGATTTCATAGTCGTCCCTTGTTGTGCTGCCTCTTTTATTAGTAGGATAGTCATACTTGTCACATGAGGATCTCTATCATTACATCTGTCTTTCAGGTTAACAAGGTAGGGTTGAATGCTCTTGCATTTTGTCCTCTTATCTATTCTCCTAACATAAATTTGATTAGGTAATGTACTTGAAGGAGAAAGAAAATTTTTACTTGTCAATTATGTTTATCTGAAAATACTTACCTCATCACATTTTGGATAAGCCATCCCATACCTTCCTGCAAATGCAAGCATCTGCGTTGATGTTTTGCTTAAGCTTAAACTGTTAAACATCAGGTATACAGTAGCCATCTAGCAGAGACAATGGAGGTAATTATAATGATATGTTGAAGCGCTTTTCACGTAAAAGAAACAGATTTTTTAAAAATAAATAACTATTTTATTGATACATCAACTTGTAATTCATTATGAAAAAGCCAGCTACCTGTGTCATGCACAGTAACCACCCCACTCCATTTGACCACATATATACCTATCTGAGTACGATAAAGACCATCACCGCTGTTGTGAAATGTGTCTGGTATGAATTGTTGAAAAAAAACAGGCTATAGTCACAAGATGCACAGTGTCATCAGATTTGTACATTTTACCTTTGCAACACTATGCTCAATCCAAATCGATAGTATTGATTGTCACTTAGTGAGAGTTTTGCTAAGTTTAAAATGTTGTCAGATCATATTTAACATGGACATTCACTGCCTCACCATAATCGTTTGAAGGGAAATTTAGTGTTTCATTGTCTGTTGTCCAAACCTCTCAATATACATACAGCTGTATGTCCTGTCTTATTTGTTCTTGCCAGTCCATAACCTCAGAAAGAATGGATAATGGAGGTAAAAATTTGTTAAAATGAGAAAGGGTCAGTTGTATCTTATATTTTTCAAGATATGGTAGTTTTGCCCTTGTTTAATATATACTTTGATAACAAGAGGTACGAGTCCACCAGTTCTATGAATTCCTTTGTTTTTGTTGCTGTATCAGTTTTCATGGTATTGCTAAAAGTGACATTTTCATTGGTATTTAAAGTCATGGATTAGGGAAAGGGGACCTATTGAGGATCATTGTCCATTGGGCCTAAAGATTACTACCACACACACCATGAAAATTGGTACCCCACGAATGAATTCACAGTAAAAAAAAAAATCGTCAAATAGATTTAGATGAAACTTAACACCAGATATATTCATAAAATCTGGATCAGTTTGGATTTTTCAAAATATTTGACTTATACATTGAAAGTTTATGGTCATTTTGTTACTACAGTAATATATTGAGAGATTGTTTTGGTTTTGGTGTTTTATGGCACAGCAACACTTCTAAAGTTGTATCGTGCTCAGATAATTGGAGTAAAGTGCCTTGCCCAGGAACCCACATGGTAGCTGATCTGGCCTGATCCGATGGTAGGATTCAAAACCTGCACAGATCATGTTGTGAATCTGCCACACTAATGACTGAGCCACTGCAGATCCTTATATACTACTTAACCAGTAATGACTGAAACCCATCTATAAAGAATACTGAAGAGACCACAAAATGTTCTCCTTTATGGACAGTTGTCGTTTATATTCAGGTTGAATATAATAGTCCAATTGAGAAAGGGTGTTATTTAGTGAAGGCCTTTTGTGTGCAGGTTGCCTTTTTGTATATTGTGGAGATAAGGCAGGTATAACTGTACTTAATTATGTTGGTGGTGACTTTAATGGTGATCAAAACAGAATTTGTATTGCTTTGATAGAAAGAAGTGAAAAGTTGAACTATAGCACCAATCTACGAGTGTTGTCCAGGATTTTTTGATAATTTCAAATATTTTGCCTGGATTTGACATTTGCAACTAAAATGTAAAACACATGAAAAATCTTTGCTACACAAATGTAAGCAGAACTTATTTACCCATTTACTTAGCCAGTTTGGTCATCTTTGCATTTGTTTGTTCATTCTTTGAAGAAATAGGGAAGAATTAGGCTGCTGGCATACATCTACACATAGACTTGTGTTCAAAGAAGACAAATTTAGTACTGTAGATGTCATTAGTATACATTTTTTTACATCGATCACTTTGGCATCCATATGTGTATTTGATCATATATCCGTACATATGTCTGTATGTCCACACCCTAGATTAAGGTCAGTATTGAAGTTTTCTACATTAAGCTCTTAAAGTATTTTACTTTCTAGTTACAATATATACTCACTTATAAGTCAAGTCCAACTGCAAACTGCACAGACTCTGATCTGCCATCACATAATGCGCCGGTGGATCAGGGTCTATGTTGTTTGTTCTACTGATTACTCCTAACAAACTGCAGAGACTCGGATCTGCTGGCGCATTATGCGACAGCAGATCTGAGTCGGTACAGTTTGCAGTTGGACTTGACTTATATTTATAAGCAAGTATGTATGGTAAATATAGGTAGGCTTGACATAAAGAGAGTTTATTGTTTATGGTATTGCAAGACATAACATTTTTGTTGGTACAAAAATTTGTAATATGCTTCAGCTTGGGAAAGGGGGTTCCATTTTGCTTTCACAAATAGGTCGTTGTTTGTTGGATCTTTCAAGTAATTCCTTTTAGCATCCACAAAATCTGGAAACAAAAACTTCCTCACTAATGAAAGAGAATTCTCAAGACTAATAAATAAGTTCATGAATATTCGGAGGATGAAAAGGGTCATAAATTGATGCAATCGTTCTGTTTTTAGTTCCATTGGTCAAAGACCAGAAGAGCTTGTATGATGGCATGTCATCTGGTGTCAATATGTCTGTTAGCACAAGTTCATTATCTTTACTCCTCCTAAACTTCAGAGAGGATTGCCATGAAGTTTTACACACATATTCATCCCAGGGTCTAGTAGTTTCTAAATGAAAATGGTGCCCATAGACATGCAGTATGGCTGTCATGGAGTCTATCTTGAAAATCATATTATTACTACTCCATCTGAATGGATGGTTATATCAATATGTGGTTTTCACTAGAAGATTTCTGATGATATGTAAATGGTTTTAATGAAAATGGTGACAATCTGATGTCCAACATGGCCTACCATAGTGCTGCTCCCTAACAGATGGTCATATTGACATGTGGATTTCACTAAATGTCTTATTATACATGTATGTAGTTTGTCCTGAGTGGATGGTCATATCTACATGAGGTTTTCACAAAAATACTTCTCTAGTTTGTCCTAAATAAAAATGGTTCTTCAGCAATATCTAGTTGTTCCTAAATGAAAATGTTTTCAATATGACCTCCAACATGGCTTAGCTGCCATGGTGGTCTTTTTGAAAATCTTGTTATGGCTACCCCTCTGGAGCCAATATTTGCATCACCATGCAGTTATCAGAAAAACACTTCTTACTGTAAGTAGTTGGTCCTAAATGAAAGTGATTCCAATCTGATGTGCAGCATGACTGCTATCATGGCATAGTTGGTCCTAAATGAAAGTGATTCCGATCTGACATGCAGCATGACTGCTATCATGGCATAGTTGGTCCTAAATGAAAATGATTCCGATCTGACATGCAGCATGACTGCTATCGTGGCCATCATGAAAATCTTGTCACTCATCCTGAACAGATGGTCATATTGACCTTGGGTTTTCACTAAAAGACTTCTCTAGATAAGTAGTTGGTCCTAAATGGAAATGGTACCAGTTTTACCTCCAACATGAACACCATGGCCACCATTGTGAAAATCTTGTTATCACTACTCCTCCTGAATGGATGGTCATATCTGCATGGGCTTTTCACTAAAGACTTCTTATGACATTTGTTGGTTCTAAATAAAAATGGTGCTGATCTAAACTCCCAACATGGCCACCATTTTAAAACTCATTTTATGGCTACTTCTTTTGATATCTAGTTAGTTCTATACAAAAATGTTTCTGAACTGGCCGCCAACATGGTTGCCATGGCAGTCATTTTGATAATGTTGCTAAGGCTACTCCTGAATGGATAGCTGTATCAAGCTGGGGTTTTCACTAAAACATTTCTTGCAGGATATAATTGTCCTACATTTCAATGATGCTGATCAAATTTCCAAAATGGCAGTCTTGATAACATATTGAAAATGGCTACTTCCCCTGAGCAGATGGTTGTATTGACATTGAATTTTCACTAAAAGACTAAAACAATATGTAGCTGCTACTGAATGAAAATGGTGTTGATCTGGTTGCCAACATGGCAGGTCTTGCCTCTGGTTTTTATATGTAATGGGTTGTGAGCATGAGAATACAAACAAATATGAATGAATTTTAATCAAACCCATTTTGTGCATATATCTGAAGAATATCTTGAATGATGCCATCTGAATAACTTTTTTTGTTCTTTTGTTTTGTCATTTATTTTTTTTCTTCAAAATATTGATTTTGTATTTAACCAAACTTAGCATATGAGTATATCTTCACAGTATCTAAAACTTGTTCATTGATCTTCTGTCCTTGGTATCTAAGTTAAGGTTAAAAGTCCATAGTAATGATTTTAGTACCGCACTTATCTTGAGAACCTGATAACTCAACCATTTAAGAATACAATTTTGTTACTAAATCTGAAATGTTGGAGTTTCTCAAGAATATCTGAGATGGTTTTAATACTTTTCAGTTAAAACGAATAAAAGTAGGGAAGAAACAAACTTCTGATGGATTGCTGGAAATATTTCTGGACAGTAGAATGTCAGTCCTTTTTAGGTACTTTCTGTTTTAATTCACAATTCAACTTTTATTTATTATGCCCTTTTTTTCAGAATTTCCATCTTATTCTTGGATTTCTCAGCAAATTTGTTCAGTCGGGAACAACCGCAAAAATGAATGGAGCTGCCAAGCTGAAGGCTAATTAGACCTTTCAAGGAATTACCTTGTGTGGCTAGAATGTGACTGCTGGAGAATGCAGTTGTAAATACAAGAAGCTTGTGTTGGTCAATGCTGTCATATAGTCATAATGGATCTTTGTCATATTTTAATATCTCCTTTTATCCTTACCATGGCTATCATGTTATCAATAATGTTACAAATGCCTTTGATCAAAATTAGATTGCAAACCATTCAACTTATATTTGCAATTCCATTCAAGTTTAAGCAGGAAAAATGTACAGCCACCTTTTTGTTTGATCTCCTAATCAACAAAAATAGTTTGTATATATTTGCTGTGTTTGTAGTAAAAAAGCAATAACAATAAATGGAATAGTACTTAATCATGCCATTTACATTTCACATGTTTGATAAATAAAGACAAATCATGAATTGAAAGTACTGTGAAATTGTTAATCCTGCACTTTTTGGATCCTGCTCCTTGGTGCATGCATACGTTTGGAATGTTGTGCAACTCTTTTTACACAATTGAAGACAGAGACATCAGACCTTAGGATATGATTGGAGATGTCTGAAAGTCACTGTAGATGTCCACAAGTTTTGAATTGCAGTGCAGTCCCTATGTGTGTGGCTGGGGGATAGAGTAATATTACATAAATTGAAAATAACTCTCAAATTATGAGACTATCATGTCAAAGAATTGGTGTGTGTAATCACTGACTCAGTTGTCAGCATATGTAAGATGGGAGGTTGGAGTAATACCCTGGGTCATGCATGGTCCCTGGGTCATAACTTAGAAACTATTGATTCTCACCCTATGGTCCCTGGGTCATAACTTAGAAACTATTGATTCTCACCTATGGTCCCTGGTTCATAACTTAGAAACTATTGATTCTCACCCTATGGTCCCTGGGTCATAACTTAGAAACTATTGATTCTCACCCTATGGTCCCTGGGTCATAACTTAGAAACTATTGATTCTCACCCTTTAACTATATATTCACGTTAGGGCATAAAAAGACAAATTTAAATGTGCAACTAACATTGGCCCCTGGGTTTGTTCTCATACCACCCCCACCCCTCCCAAACTTGACCCTTGGGCACACGTATTTTGGGTGGTAAAGACAAAGCAGGAAATGATGGGGTGTGTTTTACAAACACTCTAGTTAAACCCCCTGCAAACAAAATTTGAATGGTATGATGGAGTCAACTTGTCTATCTGTCGATCACACTTTGTTTACTTATAACCCCTGAACCCTGTGAGTAATCTTCATAAAACTCTGTATGGTTTTGTATCATGACTGGACATCGTGTCCTGAAAAAAGCAGAGTCTGTTTCATCAGCATTTCAAAAGTTATCCCCATTTTTATTAAAAATTTTGTCGGCTCTGAACATATTGAGATATTTTCATGAAACTTGGTATGTTTTTGTATCATGACTAGACATTGTGTCCTGTAAACGGAATCTGTCTTGATCAGCATTTTATGAGTTATCCCCATTTTTATTACAAATTGTGTCCATCTGTAAATCACACTCTTTTCTACATAATATCTCCTGAACTATTTGAAACATGGTTTGCATTTGTATCATGACAAGAGTTTGTGTCACATATTTGGCATTGTCAGATTAGTACTTTTTGAGTCATCCCCCCATGTTTGAAAATTGTATTTACACATGGTATATCCCTAACCAGTTATGGTATCTTCATGAAACTTGGTATATTCTTGTATCATGACTAGACAATGTGTCTTGTATAAGAATGTGTTCAATCTGATCTGAATTTTAAGAGTTATCCCCATTTTTTTTAAAAAGTTGTATTTGTCTGTTACTCTGTCACACTCTCGAGAGTTAACATCTTCTGAACTCTTTAAGATATCTTCATGACAGTAGTTTATGTCACATATGACTGGGCTTTGTCAGATTATTACTTTTCGATGAGGTGGGGGTATTCTATAAGCACTTACTGGCATGTCTAGTTTTAAGTAGGGTCCCACATCTTGATGTGAGAGCCCTATTGTAATCATTGTTTTCATCCATCTGTCTGTCCAAACCTTTGCACTTTTTGTAACCACCAAAACTCTGCAAACCTTACATGTAATTTGATGCCATTTGGTAGGTGAATTGCTTATTACACGCAGATGTGCCTTTTAAAGGTTTCGTCTTCTTGGGTCCAATTTTGATGATTTGATTGTCCATTTTCCATCAGTTTTAACTCACCTCTGCAGCAGATCCTTGTAACCAGCATAGCTCGAAAACCATTCAATATATTCTTATTCAATTTGGTGTATATGTAATCTCAAAGACCTAGATGTGCCTTTTATGTGTTTTGTTTCATCAACTCCCTTTGGGATTGAGTTATGGCCCTTGACAGTATCTTCACATGGGATGTTGCTTGTAACTGGCATAGCTCAAGAACCATTCACATATTCAGAATGCAGTTTAATATAAACATTATCTCATAGTTGTGCATGTGCCATCTTGGACAGAGTTGTGGTTAGGGATATAAATTTTGTTTACATATTTACTTGCCCTTATATAATGGCTTGCCATTTTAGGGCAGGTTTATGTCTGCAAGCAAGTCTGAACAGAAATTCAAGTATATGGTCTGCTCCTACTCTTTTCTATTAAAGAGTGACTAGTTACTATTTAAAAATAAGAAAAGGAAAAAAAGCTATTGTTGAAATTAATTTCTTTTCTGGGGTTTGAAAATTTCCTCACTATAATGCTATTTAGAGGGGCAATAAAAGAGGACTGTGATATAGGGGAGGTCATCTTATATTGACGTATATTACCATATGTACTCGCGTATAAGTTAACACAAACTGCAATCTGCATAGACCCGAATCTGCCGGCGCATATTGCACCAGCAGATCTGGGTCTATGCATTTTGTAAGGACTAATCAGTAGAACAAACAACATAGACCCTGATCTGCTGGTGCATTATGCGATGGCAGATCAGGGTCTGTGTTGTTTGCATTTGGATTTAGATTATATGCGAGTATATATGGTATATAAAAAAAAATATAATTCTACTAGTATGATGGGATCCATAACTATACTACCAATCTTATATCAGGGAACATGGTATACTGGGTTGCTTTATAGTGGGAGACTATTGTATTTATCTGGGTATAATGTACACCCAACTGCAGACATTGTAGACCCAGATCTGCCATCAAATAATGTTTCAACAGATCTGGGTCTACACCATAGAATGAAAACGGTAGCCTTTTATCAGCTTATATATTATGCAATGGGATATTCAGGTCTGTGTTGTTGACAGTTGGGCACACATCATACACAAGCAAATACAATATGTTCCTTACAAAACTGTATACTGTAAATTTTGTTACTTTCATTTATCTTAATTTTCATGGTTTTGTGAAAATACAACATTTTTGTCAGTTCTTAAATTCATGGATTGGAGAAGGGGTTCTGTTATTTCCACAGAAGGACCATTGTTTGTGGGAAAGTTTATAGTCTACAAAAAATAATGAATTCACAGTATCAGAGTATCTCATATTAGTCTGAAGAAGCATCGTGACAGCTTGGCTATGAATTATAGCAGGTTAATTTTATTTGAGTTGATTGAAAGAATGTAAGTGTACATGTGCATGTAATTCATTGAATGAAATTTTAACCCATATTGGGCATTATTGTTCTTTTAATGTATATTCAAGGTGTGAATCTGATACTCAGGTGAAACTAACTCATGTATGCAATTTTTTTAGTATCATAATGTAAATTTCATACCAATACAAAACCGGTTCACTGATCAGATTGCACACACTGAGATCTAGTACCAACAACTTACCACATAACTGGAAAAGATTTGAAGGCTATAACTAGTGCAGTTAGTACAAGAAGATAATGAGAGACTTTTTATCAAGCTAGAAATCAAAAAACTTTCACATAGAACTTAACCTAACAAACTTTAACATTGATCTTACTCAATGGTGTGGAAGGACTGAAGTCCTGATGGACATATATGGACACACACACACACAGAGACCAAGAAATGTCTATTTTCTGCTTCTGCCAAGGCATCTCAAGAAAAAGGATGACAGTTGTTTCATTTTTAGCTTTAATGTTTATAGACCAGGAGAGCTTTAATATCCATAGACCAGGAGAGCTTGTGGGATGGTCTGTTGTTTGTCGTCCATCCATCATTAGCACAAGTTTGTTATGACTACTCCTTCTAAAATACATGGAGGATAGCCATGAATTTTTATACACACATTAATTCCATGGTCTAGTTGGTCATAAATGAAAAATGGTGCTTCTGGGACATGCAGTGTGGTCACCACAGTGGCCATCATGAAAATCTTGTTATCAATACTTCATCTGAATGGATGGCCTTATCAGCATGGGCTTTGCACTCAAAGACTTCTTATAATGTCTAGTTAAGGCATGTGCAGCTTCCTACAAGGTGTGGGCCAAATGGCTATTTTTAAATGTATCCATATGATGTAAATGTAACCAGGTTATGGGCCATAGGTTGCACATGCCTGGTCTAGTTGGTCCAAAATGAAAATGGTGCCAATCTGATATCCAATATGGCCACCACAGCAGCAATCTTGAAAATCTTGTTCTTGCTTTTTCTTCTGAATGGAAAGTCATATTGACGTAGGGTTTTCACCAGAGGACTTATTATGTCTTGTTGGTCCAAGTGAAAATGGTTCCAATCTGACGTCCAATATGACTGCCACAGTGGTCATCTTGAAAATCTAATTGTTAATTCTTCTGAAGGGATGGTCATATGAACATGGGGTTTTTCACTGAAAGACTCTTTATTATGTCTAGTTGATCCTAAATAAAAATGATGCAAACTGACTCTCAGTATAGCCACCATAGTGCTTATCTTGAAAATATTGTTATCTCTATATCTTCCAAACGGATGGCCATGTCAACATGGAGTTTTCACCAGTAGACTTCTTATGATACCTAGTTGGTCCTAAATGAAAATGGTGCCAATTATACATCCTATATGGCTGCTAAGATGGCCATCTCGATAATCTTCTTGTCACTACTCCCCCAGAAAAGATGGTCATATTGAAATGGGATTTTCATCAAAAAACTTCTAATGATGTCTACTTTGTCCTAAATGAAAATGGTGCCAATCTGACATCCAATATGGCCACCACCACAGCTGATTTGATAATCTTGTTATTGCTGAAGAATATCAGAGAGATTTTCAACACTCGGCGGTTAAAAGGAAGGAATGCATCGTCTTATTTTGAATTCCTGGAATTCTTTCAAACCAGTAGAGTCTTTCAAACCAGTAGAGTGTCAGTCCTGTCAGAAGACTTTTGTTATGCAGGGTATACAATTTGTTATGTTGTTTAATTGTATCAGAAAGTCTTTACAAGGCTATCCAATTAATACAACACACCAGTCTACACTTCCAATTTATCTTTTCTTATTTATTGCATGACAAATGTATCACTTTCTCAGATGTTGGTGTTAGCTTTTCTTTTGGCAAAAAAACTTCAACAACAATCTGAAGTGTTATATTCATTAGGAAATATTTTTTTCCTTGGTACTTAATTAATGTAAAACCAGCAATTATAGCATTCTTTTCTACTTTACAGCAACCATTTTATAAAGTCACTTACTCACCCAGCTTATTTCACATTTTCTTGTTTATCAAGGTTCTTTGATAGTAATTTTTATAAACTCTCTTAAGTCATGAATATTATGTCATATCATTATCCATCTGACTGTCTCTGGTAACATTTGCTAGTCTGGCCTATAACTTTTTAACATTTGGAGAGATTTTCATCATATCATGACCAGATGGTGTGTCACATACTATAGATAGGCCCACTGCATCAAGGTATCATTCTTCAAAGTATAACGTTTGATTTGATTTGGTTTGGTGCTTTACAGCACAGCAACACAAGTTGGTTATTTAGTGCCGAGGGACTTGGAGTAAAGTGCCTTGCCCAAGGACACACCATGGTAGCTGACCCATACTGATCTGGTGGTAGGATTCGAACCCGCACCTTTTTGGTCATGAGTCTGGCATGCTAACCACTGAGCCAGCACAGCTCCCTATAATGTTTGAACCACTGTTGATACTTTAATTGAACTTTAGCCAGTTATATATCATATATAAATGGTGTGTCACATACCTTAGCCATGCCCCCTGCCTTAAAGTCAAGGTCACATGAAGTGAAAATGTAACTCTGATGTGTATCTTTGTCTGGAGTATAACTTTCAAACCACAGAAGATATTTTAATGAAACTTAACCAGTTATATATCATGACTAGACAATGTGTCACATACCATAGTCACACACCCCTTCCACAATGTAAGGGCCATAATAGAAAATGTAAATCAGTGACTCCATCCATGTACAGGTGTAACTTGTGAACCAATGAAAATACTTTAATGAAACATGGGCCTTTTATATATCTTGACTTGACAGTTTCTTGCATAGCTACACCCTTGCCTCAATGTCAAGGTCACATCAAGGGAATAATATAAATCATCCATGGCTTGTTTCCTTATCCAGATTGTTACTTTTAAGCCCCAAAAATTACTTTTATAAAACTTTACCCAGGTCCATACCCTGTCATACAGTAATAGTCAAGTTCCAAGCTGAAAGATCAAGGTTATTAGTTTGGAAAAGGTCACTGTTTATTTTTTTAGTACCCAAGTAGTGACCAAATAATCCTGACTTCCATTATTTTTCATGGGAGATAATAAATCAGGAAGAACACTTTAAATGGCATGATTTGAATGACACGAGTGTTTCCTCACCAATATCATCAATATTTAAGCAATTTTAGTATGAAAAAATAAGCCACATCTAAAAACCCCATTATTTCAGTGTTAACAAAAAGCCTCGGGCATACAGTGCAAATTTGGCATTTTTTTTTTTTTAAAATGAAGAAGTATATTAAATTTAGCATTTCCTCAAACAGTAATGGGGCAAAAAAGAGACTCAATAATGCAACTTTAGAAGGAATTGTTATTTGAAAATATTTGGTAGAAGATGTAGCAGGCTAAATGTTTGGGTTTGGGTTTTTTCCCGAGAATTTTTTGTCAGTATAATCAAATGTGTCTGTTTTGCTTAAGTCATGTTTAGTTGATGAATGAATCCAGCTTCAGTGGCAATTACTGTCTATACTCACTTATAAGTTGGGTCCAACTGCATACTGCATAAACTTGGATCTGCAGTTGCATAATGTGCCAGCAGTTATGTTGTTTGTTCTACTGATTACTCCTAACAAACTGCATAGACCCTGATCAGCTGGTGCATTATGCAATGGCACATCAGTGTCTATGCAGTTTGCAGTTAAACCCGACTTATACAGTGAGAAAATAAACAGGATTTTATTCAGGAATTCTACTGAACCAGAAAAGTTGTATATTTCACAATTATGCATACAGATAGGTTCATATTTGTGTGTATTGCTTTAAAATTTATTAAATTTATTTACGTTCTTTATTATGTGATGCAAAACACAAATTTGTCTAAACCGACACCATTTGTGACATTTAATTAAATTTACAACTGCCTGCATTTTTTATCACCTTTTGGAGGGAAAAATATCACTGCCACTCTACCCTGCTCAATTTTTGAATAATCCTGATTTGTACTGTTTTCCATATGACATAAAAAAGGTATAAAAAGGTTATAAATGGTGGAAGAAGAGAAAATGTTCATTAATTGATTAATTGTACCTCATAACCTTGCCTTTATGCATACTTTGTGGCTAGTTACCATACAGAGATTTGACAGCTTCATGTGTTAGCTATTTATACAATGTGTGTATATGTTGTTTTGATCTTTGGCGTGAATATTCTGTGTATTTGTACTATGTTAATATTCCTGAATGTTTGTTTTCTTATAATCAGAATGAAAATAAAATATTCAAAATAAAGTTTTCTTTTTATATTGTTAAAATATGTGCTTTTACACAATTTTTTAAATGTTTTATTTTCAAACATAGTACATGTATGTGATTTTACTTTTATTAAGATACTGTTCAACAAAGTCAGTGAAGGCTTTTAGTATTCATTTTTTCCATCCCTCTGTCTGTCTCTGTTTGGTTTCTGCATGATAACTTTACTAGGGATAATTGGATTCATTTATTTATGTTTTCCCTGCATGTACAGTTATAATTTATGATGAAAGAGAATACCTGATTGACTCCTCATCTTCCCGGAACATTTCTGTTTCTTATAAAAAAATAAGTAAATAAATAAATAAAATGCTTTTTTTCCACACTTAAAGAAAATGAATCGTAAAGGCAAATCTGACAACCAAATATTTTCGACTCGAAACATTTATATTTCATTAGTGTGGTCACAATCGCGCAGTAATAAATATTAGTGGATTCATCTGTTTATTTAGAGTCCCATTAGTAATTTGTGAATTATTCAAAGAGTTTGTTGAAAGAAGCATATGTACCAAGTTTCATCAAAAACTTTTAGAAGGAAAATCTTTAGGTGGTGTCACCAGTAAAATTTTTTAGCATCTAATTGTATGTATAATTTTCATAGTTGTGCAATTTCTAAGTTCAGAGAAAGGGTTGTGTGTCAGAAAAGTGATAAGGATATTTAATTTTGGACATTCCGGACCAAAGCAGATCAAGTTGTAGAAAATAAAGAATAAAGTTCATTATGTGAGTCAGTGGTCAACAGTGGCCTAATTAACGAGTGTTATAGGATCAAGGACAGATGCGACACTTAGAATTGTCAGCAACTATTTAAATCGTGGCTAATCAGAATTTCATTGTTAAAATTATCCACCTCCTAAAATAACCAGTAATCTAATTATGATAGCTGTTTAGTAATGAGGTAAAATGGCAGATAGATGTAAAGACAAAAAAAGTTTGATTTTGTTGATGGGAAGTAACATCTAACATTTGAGTGAAAACACAAGACAGTAAGAGTGGCAGTTAATATCTACGATGTAAAAAGCATATTGGTTGACAGTTTGTGTTTTGTGAGTTTAATGCCATTTTTCAGCACTTGATAGGACATACATGACAGCTAGAATATTTGGTGGAGGGATAACCCGGGAATAACCACCGACCCACGGGAAGCTACTGGCAAGTTTTCTTACATACCCACGTGAGCCGAGCCTAGACTCGAACCCATGTAGACTGAGGTAAAATGTCAGTGATCTGTAAAGGCGAGCACCCTAGACTATTCGACCACCCAGGGTCCCTTTGTTGTAAAAGAAGAATAAACACAGCGTGTGAATTCGTGTTTAAAATTCCCCCCGATTCCAGAAAAATTTAAGGACACAGATGCTTACAAGCGGAGAGATGAATAACACATGATGCTTAAACACACAATACAGAACGGATGCAGTGGCATTTAAAAGTTCAGTAGGTCTTTTAATAAGTAGACAGATATTTTATTCTTAAAAATCGAAACTTGAATTTAGACATCCATTTTATTTACAGAAAATTATAAAACTGTTCTAAGCACATAAATAACACTTGCATACAACAAACAGATGTGTATTCTTGACACTTGTCGCTTATGTAATTATCAATTATTGATGCATTCTTGGGCAAGGCACTTTACTCCTATTGCCTCAGCACTAAATGATCTACTTGCATCGCTGTACCGTAAAACACCAAAGGAAACTAACTGATGCATCGATTACACCCAAATTTGTGCATGTTTATTTATAAGTCCCAGCGTCATGTTCACAATCCATAATTGTACTCTTACATCATCAATGGCATGAAACCAATCAGAAACAACTCTTTGGCATATTCGAAGGTGTGATTGACACAGTTTTTATCTCTGTAGGTCTTTTGACTCTAATGGGGAATAAAATCATCTTAGACGGATATATATTTTTTAAGATAACCGTCTATACTTGGTTATAAGTCGAGTCCAACTGCAAACTGCACAGACCCAGATCTGCTGTTGCATAATGCGCCGGCAGATCTGGGTCTATGCAGGTTGTAGGACTAATCAGTAGAACAAACAACATAGACCCTGATCTGCCGGCGCATTATGCGACAACAGATCAGGGTCTATGTTGTTTGCAGTTGGACTTGACTTATAAGCGAGTATAAACGGTAAGCATTTATTGCAAACAACATGTTTACAATTATTTCCAAGATTGTCCAAGATTAATTTTCAGAAATTCTGTGATAAAAAAAATGGGAGAATTTTAAGGCATAGTCCAAGATAATACCAAAGTAACTCAATGTTTTAACCTGCCGGAAACGGGTATACCCTTGTACCAAAATTATGCAGCCTCCTGCAGACCTCCACAAAAAATTACAGAAATATTCTCCATGGAATATTGCAACGATTTTTTCACATAAAATGTAGGACATAGTGGCCGTCTGTGGTTGTAAGGGTGTAGTACTCAACGAGATACATCCAACTTTCATGTTTCATGATCCAAACATAAAAAGCACCCAATAAACGAATTTTAAATACAAAATTGTAAGAAAGTCAATGAAGCATGAAATATATGTGAAAGAGACCTCTTGTTACAATGAGGATGTAGTACTTATAAAGGTGCATGCCCTCACGAAGTTTCATGATTCTAGGTACGATAGTATGCATGCAACATGACAAAACTCGTGTTGTCATGAGCTTAATGCAAAACTTAACCAAAGCTAGTAAAAGATTAAATAAAGGTCACGATGAGCTTTTGTTTATAAGGATTTGGTACTAATAGAGATGCATATCATCATCAATTTTATGATTCTAGCATGAACAGTGCCTGAGAAATGAGCATCAAACACAAAATTTAACTTAAGCCGGTTAAGCGTAAAATATGAATCATATTGACCTACCACTGAAATGAGAGTCGTGCTCATCAAGATACGCCCCTTCACCGAGTGTCATGATTCTAGATAGGATAGTAGTAAATAGCATGCACTAAAAACCTATGTGGTCAGGAACTAAATGCAAAAACATGACCCAAGCCAGTAAAATGTGAAATGTAGGTCACAGTGACCTTTTTCATGGATGTGGTTCTAAGAGAGATGTATACAATTATCTAGTTTAATGATTCAAGCATGGACAGTTTAAATAAAAGTCAGTGAAGTGTGAAATATGGGTCACAGTGATCTGCTTCTGTGATGAGGGTGTAGTACTCGTCAAGGTGCATCCCCGCCCACCAATTTTCATCATTCCAGAAATACCTGAGTTAAATGCGAAAGTTTAACCAAGAATGTACAAATAATGTACATCTATGTACAAAGTTAGCCCCCGTAGCCCCTTCATCAGGGGGTAGGTGCTATCAAAATTAGTCCAAGCTGTTGCCTAGGACCTTTTGAGAAAGAATTGTTGAGGTGCTCAGAGGCTGTACATATGTATATGCTTATATATGTGCCGAAGCCAAAGCCACGGGTATTTCAATAGCTGTCTTTACTTCGTAGAGGTGAGCTAAAATAGTTTGCTCAAGATCACAACTGTGACAAGCACTGACACATCAATACAAACATAATAACTCTTTCTTTTCAGTTAAATATACTGCCATCAAATAAACATAGCATCTGCATCAGATATTATTGAATGTTTTACAGATTTAAAAAAAAATCTTATAAGAATTTACCAACATAATGCTCAGATTACATTCCCGTAATATTTACAAACTATAAGACGATTTCTTAAAGCAGACTCTACTTCCCAGGAACCAGCTTAACTGATCCAATGCTGTATAATATTGCAAAGCTATTCTTTACATCAAAGTTCATTATATAGGACATGGGGACCAATGGATTTCATTTTTTTAAGTCTCCAATTCACGGCTTTCTTCAGCTGTCTTTCTGGAACATTCTTGGCAAAGACATCTAGGACTAAACTCAAGCAATGCATCGTGATGAGACAGCAGTCAGCACTTATCCATTAAGAGATTCTTACAAAATATCTAGGATGTGTCCGAGTAACGTCATACTCTCTGATCCCACGTGATTGGATTTCTTAATTTAGGAGGTGGTGCACTTTTGCACCGCCTTCCCGGCCATGTCAATGTCTTTGTGACATTCCTACTGGATAAGGTTAACTTCTGAATTGACATGGCCTCCGACACCCAATCGGGGTGAATGACAAAGAAATCCGAATGCTTCTTTGGTTCAAAGAAAAGCCCGCCTTCGTAGTTGTACGATGAGGCACCTTCGTCTGATTTGCTCTTTGCCGTAAGTGGCCTTTCCGATCTGATGACGTTGCGACCGGCTGCCGTGCTTGCTACAGAAGAAGAGGCGCCATCAAGTATACAACTAGTTGACATTTGATTCTGTGATGGCAGACCGGCGATTTGTTGAATTTGGCTAGTAGTTGGATAGGTATTGCTATACCAAGAAAAAGAAGGTTGGTTCCTTTTCAGGAAGCTTTTGGTCTTAGGGGACTCTTCGTTCATTCTTAGGTTCACACGTGTGACTTGCAGGACTTTACGAGGCGGTCTGAAATGTAAGAGAGATTAAAATTTGTTTTTCTTTTAGCTTTAAAGTTTACAATTAAATGGTATATGTAAAGTTATAAATCAAACAATGATCTCCTTTTTTTAACACTTTACGATCTCTCTCTCTCTCTCTCTCTCTCTCTCTCTCTGTATTTGTGTGTGTGTGTGTGTCGTAGTAACCTCTTTCCGATGAGATCACGTGTTTCTGAGGATATACCTTTAATGCCTGCATTGAAGAAAAACCAGTTTGTGTTATTTCAAAATTTTCTAAGTAGGCACAATATTCTAGTCTTTTAAAAACTATGATACAGTGGTCCCCCTCTTGAACGGCCCCCCTGACCAGCGGCCACCCGCTTTATACGGCCACAATCCCTTGGCACCGACGAGTTTGTGTTCAAAAGTACCCCTCAAGGACGGCCACCCCTCTAACGCGACCAGCGGCCAGGATTTTAGTGCAAAAACGGTCAAATTTACCCCTCGCGAGCGGCCACATAATGATTGTTTACCGAGTAAAATCTTGATAATATTTTTTAATTTCTCAATTCAACACATTGACATTTTGTTCCAACATGCCAATAAAGTAACTTTATAAAGTAACAAAGAGGTAAGTAATCCGATTATCCTTACTGCCATGTGTTCCTTAGATGTTAACTTTTGTCACTTTGATAATTACTGGCTATTATTACCACCGATAATTATCAAGATGACAAAAGCTAACCGCTGAGAAGCACAGCATTGTTCAGCTCAAGTCAGCGTGACATCCGGTCGCCAGATAGTAAAATGGTATGTTACCCTTTCTGGCTTCACTCTAATAGATTATAAAATGTACATAACCGGGTACCAGACTGGAGAAGAAGAAAAAAAGTTGATCACGTGACAGACTCACTTCCGTTGTAAACACTGTGCCTCACGCGTGATTGCCCGCGAAGTAATAAGTTGTCGCAAAATATCGTCCGACATTCTCAGTTTAGAACAAAAAGTGAAAGCAATTAAATTAAACGAAAAGAGGGAGAGTCTTTTGATAACTACTGAGAAATTTTATGTCAGAAAGATTCAAATAAACATCGTCAATATACATTCAACTGCACTGAGTGGGAAGACGGAATCGACGGACGTACAGGGATAGTTACAACCAAATGTTTGTGCCCCGAATTTACCGACAATGTGGTTTTGCACCACGATTCATGATTATTCATATTTTTTTAAAATAACATTGATATTAGTTTTATCATATTGAGTCCTTAACCAGATAATATTCCTGTGATTTTTAAATGAAAATATTAAATATATAAAAATTAGTTGCATCTTTTATACTTTATATGTAGTTATTACTCACAACTGTGTGATCCCCCTCTAGAAAGGCCACCCCTCTTATAAGGCCACTTTCTTGCTGCAGAAGGGGTGGCCTTATAAGAGGGGGACCACTGTAGCAGACTTCTTATGATGTTTATTTGGTCCTAAATGAAAATGGTGCTGAGTTGGTTCTAAATCAAAATGGTTCCTCTCGGACATCAAATATGGCCGCCCCAGCTGCCATTTTGAAACTCTTGTTATCACTGCTCCGGAGGAATGGATGGTCATATCAACATGGGGTTTTCACTAAAGGATTTTTTATATGACGTCTAGTTGGTCATATCAGGATGGGGTTTTCACCACAAGACTAATTATAATATCTAGTTGATCCTGAATACAAATGGTGCCGATCTGAGACCAAATATGGCCACCGTGACAGCCATCATGAAAATAGTCAAGTCGCTACTCCTACTAAATGGAAAGTCATATCAACATGGGTTTTTTTACCAAATTGTTTCCTATGGTGTCTAGTTTGGTCCTAAATGAAAATGATGCAGATCTGACATCCAATATGGCTACCACAACATCCATCGTGAAAATCTTGTTATTGCTACTTCTCCTGAACAGAAAGTCATCAGTATGTACTTTTTCATTGTAAGACTTCGTATGAAGTCTAGTTGGTCCTAAATAAAAATTGTATTGATCTGATATCCAATATGGCCGCAACAGCGGCCATCTTGAATATCTTATCGCTACTGCCTAGGTGGAAAGTCATATCGACATTGGGTTTTCTCCAGAAGACGTCTTATGAAGTCTAATTGGTACCAATGAAAATGATCCCTAACTGACGTTCAGTATGGTCATCATGGCAGTCATCTTGATAAGCTTGTTATAGCTACTCTTAAACGGAGTAGACTAAAATTTTATATTTACTTGGTCCTGAATGAAAATGATGCCAGCCTGACCTCAAATATGGCCTCCATGGCAGCCATCTTTAAAATCTTCTTTTCTTCTTAGCAGAAAAAAGGCCTTTGTAGATTCACTACCTCAAAATATTTGAATATTATGAAAAGATCATCAGCGCTCAGAAGTTGTGTAATAAACATATTAAACAAGTTACCTAAATTTATTTAAAAAAACAACAACAACCCCCCCCAAAAAAAAAAAAAACAACAAAAAAACAGCCAGATATTTTAGGCACGAGGATCAATAACACTGCTTGGCTGACTTTAGTCTAGCCACTTTTCAAAATTTCTTCATAATATTTATAAATAAAAATTGCAGTAAAATTTGACAAAGCAACTGTCCGCTCAGTAAATTATATACATGTATATGCATGAAGATCTTACAGAAATGGAGTCACATATATCACTCTCGGAAACACGTAACGCATTTTGCAACAGGCGGGAAAATACCTTATCAGATGTCATGAACAGCATTCAGCGGATTACTTACAGAAAGAGTTAAATCAATTCTATATTTGGATACCCCTTTTCTCCTGCAGTAAGGGATGCTTTATTCGATATAACCTTGTATCTGACATTGTTGTTCTTTTATTCGCGAAAACACGATTCCACGGTACTCCATGGTGCCTGAGAGCAGCAGTGTGACTGACAGCCAGTTGGAGAATAAATACATGTGTTTCATAAAGAAAAACTGAAGCTGCTTTTCTCTTAATTTACCATAAGACACTAAAGTGGATAATTTCGAATATAAACTCTTTTGCTATTCAATTTCGACTATCTCGGTTTCTTTTGTATATGAAAGAGCCACGCATATCCGACTATGCTTTTCATGCCCATTGTAAAGATTTCTGGCCTATCAACAGAAAGAATGGGTTAAATAGATGTGATATGCATGAAAACAAGATAGTAAAACCATTCTGTGCGTGGGTGGAACATTATCCAGTATCTGCATAAACATGATGAGGTAGACATTGTCTATTTGTCCATCTATCTGACTAGTTTTTTTTTCTTCTAACCATCTATTTTGAAAATCACTTGTCAGATCAACCTTTCCAATTATGACCGTCGTAATGGTTATTGGTTGTGAAGTTTTCCTTTGGCATTTAAGGTAAAAAATTGTATCGAGTATAAAACAGCATTGTAGAACAAACATGGAATTGTCTGAAGTTTTCAGGAAAAATATACATATTCACTGTTTACTTGTTTTTCTTGTAGGCATATCATAATCTTTCCTTATTTCACGTTATTTGTAATAATCTGTATCGATTGTCATATCACAAGAAATATCCACTTATAATATTTTCAATAATCCATAAAACAAGGAATTCAGGTGGATATAGGTTACAAGAAAGAGTTCAACTCGCCAGCCTTCATACATTTTTAGGTACATGTATAAGAGAAAGAATGAAGAGTTTAGTCTCGCCAAATCTGCAGTAAGAACTTTGATGAGTGACAGGGGTGACGCTATAGCGCCAGCAAGGTGAATGGCAAAAGCTGTATGAAATGTCGAGGGCAGAAATGCAGTGACGGACTGGGACAACATTTTGGATCTGCACTTAGATTAGACGGCTCACCATCATTGGGGCCCTTGCTATAAAATATTACGTAAAGACCAGCGACCCATCTACCGTAGGGCCGATTGCCAGATGGGCCAGTGCAGAGATAAACGAAACTCATACACATCTGATATAAATAAAGCGTCACAGTTTCATCATCATATAGTTATCAGGTTTAAACATTGTTTCCGTCCATCGCCTAATTTGAAAATTTATTGGTTATGAACAGTTAGCGTGCATAACTGTCTTGCTTCCACTGTTTCTTTGCTTTTATGCCATCCATGTAAGTTTCCGAATTACGTTTTTGTGGTAATTTTACTGAGTGCGTGGAATAAAAACAAATATTTCTATGTCAATTCTAATGTTCAACACCAGTTTTTGTTTTTTAGGAAGCTGGTTATATACAACTCTTATACCTTTTTATTACGTAATATATGTGTTGACAGAGAAAGATTTTTCCGATGAACAGTGAAAATGTAAGCGTAGTTGATCCAGGGAGGTGACACTTCGAACTATTGTACAAATATTAGATTGGGCCTAAAATGCGCATCGGTAGCACTTTCTCTTTACGCCTGAATTGTTTCCTGTTAAATTACCGAGATCGGATCGTCAAATGCAAGTGTTAGTGACCGCCCCTCCAAAGTCAGTGATTTCTTCCACATTTGGGGGTTTCCTCCACCTCCAATGTCACCTATGTTGTAAAGACGACTAAATATACCCTAGAAATTTGAAATTAGGCCGACGTTGCCTAAAACAAAAGTCCGTCCAATTTCTACGAAGTTTTTCCCTCTAAAATAAACCAGCCTCGAAAAAATCCACCTAAAATATTTATTGTGTATCTTGTATACGTAAAGTTTATACCTAAATGAACAAAGAACCCATGTCTCCATAGAGGAACCACGACTATTCTAAATTTCTATGTAAAAATCTAATTATGAAATAATATATTAATTATTGAACACTATCGAATTGAAAAGGTAGAATTTTAAATCCATTCACATTTTTTTAATATATAAGTACATTTCGACACGCAGACATAACTTTCTCGTCAACCTATATTTTTACTCTGTAAAAAAAAAAAAAAAAAAAAAAAAAAAAATTCCTTAAAATTAAGCCGTCTTCATTACAAATGATAATACAAGCCGCGGCTTTTTTTTCGAATTTTAGGGTAAGTTTATATATTGAAGTTCATTTTAATCTCCCCATTCTAGATCATTAACTAAGCACGCTTGCTTAGCTTTAGGTATCACGGTACCAATTGCGCAAGCCCAGGGGGTGGAGCTTAAGGTGTAGGAACATTGTATTCAGAAATAAACAACAAAACTAGCTGTGATTGGTGTATTATGTAAGAGTTGTAGTTTCTGTCTGGCTTAAAAAAAAGTTGAGTCTCTTAGCAACATGTGAGATTATGTTAATTCATATGTAGATCATGTTTTGCATTTTTTATGATTTTTTAAAAATGTGATGCACATCACTGAAAATGTGTCTGTTGTGACTGGACAACTCTTACCCCTGTCTAGTTCCAGCAGAGTTATCTCTCTTAAATGCAATGGATTACCTGGTTCTATCACTGTCAAATGGACAATCTAACATTGCTCTCTATGACAGTGTGTGACATGCATGCTAAAATAGGAGAGAAGGTATATTTATTTCACCAAATGTTAACATTAAGGTCTATGGAAAAACAATTGGTACCGTGATACCATTAAAGCCAATGTCTGAAGAAAGAAAAAAATACGCCAGTCACTAAATACGTCAACCTCACTCGGACTACCTTTAGCTACTAGTACTTATAATCTCTTGGGTGCCAAGTAAAGAGTCTGGTATGCCAATGCCCGGCGATAAACAATTGATAACCAGTTTTCGATTGCTTGTCAGCAAAATTTAATGCTGCATAATTTATAGAAGATGCTTTTTGTATATCGCTCGCTTATAATTCATCCGTGTGTTTCAGTTTTATTATCTTTCCATTGTTCTTTCTTTCCATCTTTCTTTCTGTCTGTCTGACAATCAAAAGTACTTCCGTCTTTCTGTTTGTTTGTCCAAGAAAGACATAAATTTATCTTATCGTCCGTTCAGTCATTTTCCGTTACGAGATCCACACAATATCGGTTCAAAACTGCTAGTGTCGATAAATGAATCTCGTACAAAGAAATTTATAAAGAAACACCTGATGACAATTGAGTAGGTTTTTCAGTTTGCAATCTTACATTGAAGTTTATTGACATAATATATCAATAATATATCATTATCATACAGTAAATTTAAGTGTTTAAAATTTTTTCTTCTTATTTTACTAAATAAGTCAAATAAAAATCATACATTATTGATATGAATGGTTTCAGATTTATCAGATCTCAATCTTACCATCCAATATCGCGGACATTTGGGTTACTTTGGACTTTTCTGCATTAAGTTTAAATCTCAGCCGAAGAAACAATTGGTCGAAGTGGTTCAAAAAAAAAAAAAAAAGCAAAGCCGCTCAGACAGGAATTAGTGGCTGTTTACCTCGGCTGGTTTTACTGTATAAGCGGCTCTGATGTCTTCAAACACTTCGACCTATTGTTGTGATTGGCAGACATAAAAACACTGCCATAAAGCCTGAAGTATTCCGCATGTCTGTAACGTATGATGGAAGTCTGCAGCAGCGCTGCTAAGTAACGCGCCTATGCTATTTGGCGATTCACTATACAATTGTGTACATTATCCCTAAGGGTAAATGGCGCCCGGAGCGACGAAAATGGCCCAAAGGGCCAGAATACGAGTCCCGAATTTTTATCAGCTGTTTTGGCGTCCCAAGACCTCTGGCGCCCGGTCCCCCCCCCCCCATTAGTACGCAGCTGCTACTCCTACAAATCGGCCAATACGTCAAGATTCCATTAAAATAGTTTCACAGACCCGACTCCTCTAGTTTCTTTGTTGTGATGACTCACTAAAGTCACAATAATATATGTCTTGACTGTAATTTGAACTAACTAAAAGTCTTCATAAAATGTGTTTAACATTTGTTTTTGTAAAACGTAATATTGCCCATGCGCATTGGAGCACTTCGTTGTCAAACTTTTAAATTTCGGAGATAAGTAGTTCTTGCAAGTTGTCATACTCTTCAATTTCCGAGGTCAGTCGTTATTGCACGTAGCTCGCAATCCCAATAATGCCTAAATGGAAGTGATCCGTTTTGAAAAACACCGGAACTTTTGATTAGGATGGTGAAATTAAGATCTGGAACGATCGACAGTGATATTGATTATCTGATGAGTAAGGACGTGTGGCAGCCTTCAACGGTGGGAAGGCAGGTGCTTTACATTATCAAACTCCCATAAAAGTGATCAATACCTTTTGTGGTGTATTAACTTGACTTTTAGTTTTTATTTCGGATATTTTAATGCATGTTGGAAGACAAAGAAGACTAGCTAGACGAAATGTACAATATATGTTTAAAGTTAGAGATAGATTTATAAAATATTAATGTTTATCGATGGACAGTTCTTACATATTTACAAGAAGAAGAAGAAACTGTGATAAAACAAAGGATGCTCTCTGAGTATTAAAATCATCGTTATCCTGCAGCTGTTGGCGATGGTGGTTCTGGTTGTTGTTAAATCACTGATGATGTTCAAAACCTATAGCATGCGACTATACTGCAATTAAAAATAAGCTTCCATATTTCCCCACAAGGCTGTTAAACAGCCATAACGTTGGAACTTTTCCGTTTATTTTGACATGAAGTGTTTGAGAGTACAACAATACCTACTCGTCCAGATTGGAGTCCAGTCCCTTAAAGGTTAACACCCAGCTAAAGCTGATACTGTTGTTTTTGAGACTACAAAAAAGCAGTGGCGTAGCGAGGCAAAGTGCCGCCTATGGCCAACTACCAAAATTACGCCATCACTCCATTCGTATTATTTATGATATATACGGTACTCTTACCAAATTGACACCCCATAGAAAGTGACGCCCGGGGCCACCGCCCCATTCGCCCCCCTCGCTACGCCACTGCAAAAAAGTATCTTTAAGTCTACAGCAAATTTTCAATTCGCAATTCCTTAGTCCACGCTGTTTCCCACCTCATCCCGCCTCAGCTCTTTCACTTTTCCATTTATTAATTTTTTTTGCTGTCATGGAATATGTTTCAATTTTTATTTAAAAAAATGCAGACACCGTAAACGGTGATCTTTGCAAAGGTTTTATTAGCTTTGGGTTTTTCCAGGTCGTCCATCTGACAAAGGAGTAACTTCACCGAAAATGAGAAAAGGCTGAAGCACGTATTAATTTGCAGACCAGTGATTACCAGGTCGATCACGCCAAGGACCAATGCTATTAAACAGTTTACAATTGAAGAGCAACCGTAATAAACATCAATTAAGTGAGCGTTGATTAGTTTGTGGATAGAGGCTGTGTCTGGTCAGGCTCATCCTATCAATACTGTACATACTATTCATCAGCTGAAAAAGCCAGAGAGGTTTGGTGTTGGACTCAGTGTCTTTCTTTGTACACAAATGAATATATGAATAATAAAAGACAAAGGATAAAGGAACGAAAAAAGGAGAGAAAAAAACATAATGCCAATATCAAGTGATGATATTGTTTGATCAGTAACGATGAAAATCGCAGTGTTTTGATTTATTGTTTGTTTGACTGATCATACAATTGAGCTATCGATCGATCTTATTATTTAGAAATCTGCAGTTATGCAGTTTGCAATATCTTAAGATTATCGACTCCTGACTCAATAAATTTATGTTCGACCGAAGTATGAAGTGTTTGAATTTCCCACAGAACGCAGTTTGTAGATTAGATACTGAAGTATGCCACAAACCGAATAATTTAAAAAAACAGAGCACTTTTATGCCCTTGGTATGTTTGTTTTTTTGCCAAAGGAATTTCAAAGCGTCTTGTAAACATCTTCAGCTATTTAAACTGAGTATCAAATTTCTTTAAAATGTCTTGTTTATTCGTAAGTAATTACCAATTGAAGAAATAGGTCACTATACGTAATTGATATGGTCTAAATATTAATTCAGTTCTGCTAGGTTTATATTTGCAATTTTGTGTTGCAATTTGTCAGTAATAAACATACATAATGTGAGTGCACGAAAAAAAATGGGAGACTCTGATATAATCTGTAAGTTACAAGAACACTTAAATTCTCAAATACCACTCTTAAGATTACACCATTCAGTAAGCTATATCCTTGAAAGTGAAATATGATAACTTGTAACAGAAGGTATAATGGCCTAATTTATCATGTTTCGACATGACCGCTGTTACTTTGGTTCACGTATAGAAATAACCCATGATCTTTTCAACTAAAAAATACCGTTATTTGTAATAAAGCTCCCATTTTTCAATATTCCTCAAATATCTCTTACCTGTCAGATATCAAGGCAAGAAGTGTGCTAGTACTTAAGCCTCTAAGCCTCAAATGCACGTATAGGCAAGAACCCGGAAGTAAACACGAGGCACCAGGATGACACTAAAACTGTCAAGGCAGAGACTCTCTCTCTCTCTCTCTCTCTCTCTCTCTCTCTCTCTCACACACACACACACACACACACACACACACACAGGTGATTGTTAAAGCATTTTGACTGAACAATTCTTAATCTAAATAATTTGTTTCCACAAATGAGGATACTGAATTAATTTTATTTTTTTAAAGAAAGCAAAGTGAATATATGTTTCAATTTAAGTTTTAACATTTCGTCCGTTTGGAGCGATGTAAGTTTGCTACCATTTATCATGAATGGAAGGAAGCACTTGTTTTCACGATGTTTGAGAACTCTGTTATGTAGCTGGGAAGTAAATCAAGTATTAGATATTGTCAAATATTCTTAACCTTGGTACCTGTCGAAAGAAGTTACTGATCTTTAATTGCACGCAGGATACTCGCGGTAAAGCAAAAGAAATTTTGAAACAACCCGACCATTTTCTTATCAATAATGAAAGCAAATCATTGAGAAGACGATCAAGAGTAAAATATGTGCAGACCCAACTATAATTTCATAATTTACGTCTGGGGACCAGTATATCGCTTCTCAACATTATCGTCATTCAGTTTCAAGGGCATAGCTTACTTGAAGTGCCCTTCCCAAAGAAATATCTGGAAGTAAGGAAGTAATACTGTCCTCAAGAATTTTGAAATTTACCAATGAATGCAAGTAAGCTTTATAACCTAAACGTTAGTAGATATTTGTTTCTTAATTGAATTCATATATAATATTTCTACATATTTGTCTCTGGATTTCCCGCTTTCTGGATATGGGATATAAACTCTGTGAAATTTCGTCGATCTTCACTGCCATCCAATTTGTGTGACAAACGTGTGGGTGGGGAGGGGAGAGATACCTAGACTTGTCTGGCTGTCTTTGACTTATTGATTTCATAATTCATGGATCTATTCACCATTTTTTAACAAACGAATTAACCAAATAGCAACCAACTAACCAACCAACCAACCAACCAGAATACTAAACAACTGACCGACCAGCCAACCAACCAACCAACCAACAGACTAATTAACTAACTAAATGTAAATGTATATTTAATTACTAAAATTTTGGTTTACTGACTAAACTCACTAACTGAAAGAGATCGGCTGACAGATTGACTACCTGTACTTACCTGTACTTACAGGTACTTACTACCTGTACTTACCGCCACTTACCTTACATACCTGCTAAGACCAGTCAAACACGGCCTTTAATCTTCATACAATGAGTGTGCCAGATAATGACTCAGTCTGTGTCGAAGTTTCAAATATGAAATAACATTTGGGACAAGGATTGATTCCAAATGTTAGCACTGTATCTTCTTAGTTTATCTTTGAACAATTCCATGTGTTTAGATTGTGTTTGAAGAAACAAAATCATAGCCTATTTTAAATGTTTCAATCAGGCTTTCAGATATAAAGGAGAGACTGATTGATATCTTTATTTCCTCCGTTATACGATGAGTACAAAATCGAGTCATACAAATACGTAAAGAATGAACAATTGAGAACATGGCACTAATTTGACAAAAAAGTCAAATGTCAAACACATATCACCTTGTTCACAAATCTGAATGAACGCCGCACAGCCAGCATGGTAATAAACGAGAAAATTTGTAACGTTAGGTAAACATGAATAGTCACTTCATTATTCTACACCTTGACGATATAAAAGGAGCAAGATGATAAAGGTACACAAGCTGACAGAAGTATGTTCAGAACACACATTTAAGTAAATAAAAGGAGTATCAAAACACACTAGATATCAGCTTAGTTCACAGTCAAACATTTATTATATACCTTTTCAACATCTAAGCAAAAGTTGTGAAAGACAGAAGATGGAAATACGTCATATGATCATTACTAATAAGAACTGGTAAATCACGTGACGTCATTCCCAAAAGAGTATTGACAAAATCAATACTGGACAGTACAATTAAATAATATGGAACCCAAACCTATCACGGTCTGGCGTAAAAAAAAACTACATGCATCTATGAAATGATCAACGACAGAAATACAAAAGGTTTGACACCGAATCAATACGGTCTCATCCAGATATGAAAAAGTGTTGTCACTATTGGCAACAATTCGACATGACTCAAGAGAGGCTGAACATTTTCTAGCTACTTCCCATATAACAGACGGAATCAAATTACTTTCAAGCAATAGCTTCTGAAATCTTTGATGGGATGCGTCTTCAATTAGTATTCATTTCAAAGCAATTTCATATGCTGTACGGACTTTGTTCTTAACAATACACTTCCAATCAGGTTTTTTGTCCATGAATCGACCTTGAAGTATGAAAAACTCTGTAAACTCATTTAGTTAAAACTTTCCAGTAGTCTATAGGTAACAGGAATAAAACCAGAATGTTTTATTTTGACTCCTGAGTTATAATAGTTGAAAAGGCGCAATAAAAATACTTGTTTCGCAAAATAGGATGAAGTCAATATGCAAGGTTGCTCCTAGAAAACCAATTTATTCATTTCAACGTAGGCTTCAATAAACTCAGCGCAACGTCAGTTTGTGAATATCTAGATATTCCTTGCATATGTTTTATGCAAAAGCGATAGCCTCTATCTAATATAAGTTTGTTCTTAAGACTGGGGCTACACCAGGTTTCTCAACTATAATTATATACGCGGGGTAATGCAATAATTTCATACAAACACTTCGCTGTGAATGGATTAAAATTTAAAACCATACTCATTAACTCCAATATCAATAAAACTGAATAGAGAACTTACAAGCTTATCTATAGCCTCTTTTATCTTAGTGTCTATTTTGTTGTACTTAGACGCGTTAATTTTATCTTAGTGTCTATTTTGTTGTACTTAGACGCATTAATTTTATCCTAGTGTCTATTTTGTTGTACTTAGACGCATTAATTTTATCCTAGTGTCTATTTTGTTGTACTTAGACGCGTTAATTTTATCTTATTGTCTATTTCGTTGTACTTAGACGCATTAATTTTATCCTAGTGTCTATTTTGTTGTACTTAGACGCATTAATTTTATCCTAGTGTCTATTTTGTTGTACTTAGACGCATTAATTTTATCCTAGTG
Source organism: Margaritifera margaritifera (assembly GCA_029931535.1). Classification (NCBI taxonomy): domain Eukaryota; kingdom Metazoa; phylum Mollusca; class Bivalvia; order Unionida; family Margaritiferidae; genus Margaritifera; species Margaritifera margaritifera. Next base: position 9,968,140 of record JAQPZY010001696.1, on the reverse strand, counting down.
TCTATTTTGTTGTACTTAGACGCATTAATTTTATCCTAGTGTCTATTTTGTTGTACTTAGACGCATTAATTTTATCTTAGTGTCTATGTTGTTGTACTTAGACGCATTAATTTTATCCTAGTGTCTATTTTGTTGTACTTAGACGCATTAATTTTATCTTAGTGTCTATTTTGTTGTACTTAGACGCATTGATTTTATCTTAGTGTCTATTTTGTTGTACTTAGACGCATTAATGCCTAAATGTCAATATGAAATTGTTTCTTGAACAGCCTCAGATTCTAAGAACCAAGTCCTATATCTGGTATATGTCAAAGTTATACGTTGTTAAAATAGCAAGCAGTACATTTATAACTACAGTGTCGAGCCAAATGCATAATATCCACCTTGGCATATGTCTTTAAGCACCAGAAATCTGTTGGGCATTTTTCTTGAAAGGATTACTCTGTTGTACATATTAGTTTACAGCTTGACAATCACATTACACATTCCATGATTTATACCAATGTGAACTAAACTATAAAATAAACCGTAGTGGCACACAGTGTCAAAAGCTTTATCAGAATAAAAGAAGCTGCATACAATTTGCTTTGATTTTCATTGGCATACCCAACTAATTCGAGGAAGAACAAGAGGACATATTGCAACCCAGACCCTTCTGACCCCATCCCACCCCACCCCCGAGATGATTAATTGAAAGGTTAGAAGATTTAAAACCAGTATGTAACCTTTATAAAATAAAAAATTTTCAGAAACCTTACAAATAACCGGAAGAAGCGTTACCGCCCTATAATTATCGGGATCTCTTTTATTTTTATTTCCTCCCTTAAAAAGGGCAATTATCAGACCTTTTCATAATAATTCGGAAATGAGCCCAAATGTAAACACTGAGTTGTAGAGAGTAATTAAAACTGACCTGATCGTAGTATCACCATACTTTCGGTTTTCATAATTTAGGTCGTCAAACCCGCTGGACTTTTCAGACTGAACATCTGAAAGCACAGATGCAAGTTCTTCAAGCGTGATGGGCTCGAACTCTCCACTTAAAATGGTTTCTTCCCATATCTTAAGAGATTCACTAACTTTTTTTATGAAACTTTTATATCTAATGTATAAATTCGCGGAGAATACAATATCTCATAATATACTGCTTACTGAACTAATATGTCTGCAGGATCCCGAAAAATAGTATCATTCAATTGGATTTTAAAGGATTTTCCACTTTTCGGTTGTCGTGGATTGAAAGTTTTCCAAAATAGGTTTTGATCAACCAAGGCGTACTTATCAATATTTTCATTTGCTTACTTTTAATAATCTGAAACACATGTTGTGTGAAGACTTTGAAAAGCTAAATTGGCATCTTTATAACGAATGAAAAATATATCTTTTCAACAAATAGTTTCCCTTGCCGTATACACTCCTGCCTTCTTTTAACCATGATTGTGTGCAAATCCTGTAACTCGTCATACCAGGAGGGCTTTTCCGAGAATTTTTACAAATCTGAAGAATTATTCACATTTATTCTAGCAGATACCGAATTTGGTCGTCTTTTTACAATTCTTATAAAGGTGGGTTCAAAACCACAGTTGACAAGAAATTTGTGAATTGCATTCTCATCCACTGGTGGATCAATATTACCTGCATACAACCTTTTGGATTGTGTTCTAGATACCCTAATGAAACCATCAGTATCATCATTCACGAGATCATACTCATTAAAGTTCTTACTGTTACTAATATCATACCTCTGCAGGTGCCTTTTGACCTATTCACCTCTTGAAGTCTTAATTCTTACTGGAATACTAGAATAACTATCAACAACATTTCTAGCTGAACTCTGTGCAGGAATGTTTGACCTATTAATACATGAGTCCTGGACAATGTCAGACACACTGTAATTGGCGTAATATCACCTTCTAAATCTAATTAAAGTGCTACATTTTTATATGTTCTAATGTTGCCGTGATCAGTGATTGATTGACTGAAAGTCTTGAGCGTAACCTTACATTTAGGATCATTGTTATGTGCAGGGTAACCGTCATTTGCATTGTCTGAATTTAAACATGGTTTGGCTATAACCGGAACTGAACCTTGAGACATATTTAGTCTTTGGTTCATAGATACACCGGAAGTGCATGTTTCACTAGGACCTCTTGTTAATGTACCTGAAGAAATAGGCTGTATCCAATCTGATCCATTTTTAACTGCAGTTGTAATCAAAATGTTTGAACATTTTAAGTTGATGACAAGAACAGGATGCTGCAAGCTACTAATATGAACCTGGCAGCTGCTTATCATTTATTCCACTTTCTCTATGCGTAAAGACATTTTATCGACTGATTGACTGAGTTCTTTCAATTTATCGTCTATATTCGTCTCTATATGAGACTGATTTTCTTTGAGCGCAAGCAGTTCGATCGAAAACAGCTAATTATCCTGTCCAGTTCTTCGATCACTGGCACAAACTGACATTGCATAGAACGGTCCTGCGAAGTTAAATGGTTCATCTATATTCCAGCTGAAACAGCTGACGTCAACGTAGATCGTGTGGGTCAACACAGAGTTCTGCCATGAGTCTGCGTCGGTAAATAGGTATCGGTCCACTAATTGTTGTACATTCAGAGAACAAGTATACTGGTTCGGGAATAAAAAAAAACAGAGTACTAAGTATTTTGAGATGCACCCATTGGCTAGTAAATGGATTTAATTTTTTTCTATTATTAATTTCATAAACTTCAATCTTTGTACTATAGTTGACATCAAAATATGTACTTTATTTTGATATCCTGTATTTATTTCCTACTGACACAATAGCGTATGAATTCTTGGTGCGAGGCTATGTTATTAGGTGCAGACTTGTTTAAGAGCACGAGGCTCAAACAAATGCCGCGGAACATCTGCTTTTCAAGGCTGAATTTTTTTATATATCTAACTCTAATAAATAGAAGCACGTGTGGTTTGTATGCCAATCTAATGCGGAAATTATTGCTATTTTCTAATATATTAACATTAAGTTATATTTCTAAACGAAATAGTGGTCAGATCCCTAAAATAGTACTGCGAAGCGGATAGTTGATATCTATTCCAGCTGACATCAATGTACATCGTGTGGGTCAACATGGAGTCCTGCTCTGACCCTCAGTCTGACTTAACTGTCGCGATTGACGCATGGCACCTTTGTATGATGTAATCATGTCACTAATAATGTACAACACTTCACCCTCCAAATATGATACAAGTCCAGGAATATCTCTAGATAATTTAGTTGCTACCAATTAGCCACTCCGTGTATGCAGCAGACATCGCTTCAACATGACATTCCCCTCATGAGGGGAATCTTTTGTACCCTTCACTGTCTCGAACATGAGCTGTCTAAGCTCCTCAATTATGTTCTCGTCACTATGAAGAACCAGAAGTATCTTGTTTCTGAATCTATCCTTAGGAAGACTCATGTAGACTTCAGTATACCCAGGGGCTGATCCTGGAGGGGAGGTGGACACTATGAAGACCCAGAGGTATCTCGTTTATGAATCAATCCATAGGAAGACTCCTGTAGACCTCAGTACAGTCAAGGGCAGACTCTGAAGGGGAGGGGGCTGTTCCGTCTCACAGACTCATTGCGTACTTTTTTTTAGCCCCCCTCCCCCCCCCTCCCCCCGTTACTAAACGACATTTCTGGATCCGCCCCTGCAAGATACTTCTTCTGGATACCCCAATTATCACCATTCTCTGTATCAGTACTCTGATAAGCATATGTACAATCATTCTGAACTAACTGTGACTCCGTGAAAATATCTGAGACAGTATCTTCATCCGCGTGTACAGAAATAGGCTAAGAATCAACGAGACTCGTATTGACATTTATCGTTTGTTATGAAAAGTATAATCACGTTTTAGAACAGAGACCATGGGGTTTGTCACTAGCTCGTCACAAGCAAAATAAAGCATTGGAAACAACGTTTAAACTGTCCATGAAACGACTACCGTCCATACTCGCGTATAAATCGAGTACAAACACAAACAACATAGACCCTGATCTGCCGTAGCATAATGCGCCGGCAGATCAGGGTCAGTGTTGTTTGTTCTACTGATTAGTCCTTACAAACTGCATAGACCCAGATCTGCCGGCGCATTATGCGACGGCAGATCTGGGTCTATGCAGTTTGCAGTTGGTATTAGCCTATACGCGAATATAGATGGTACATAGATGTTTACGGAATGCATCAAACGACATAAACCATAACTCAAATAAAGCTCATGTATGGCTGCACGAGCAAAACACACACGTGTATAGTGATCTATCTAATCAATCGAAAACAGTATATTAAAAGCCTAATATAAAATGAAATTTGAAGAAAAGAAAACATAATCAGTCCTAAATGTTGAGATCAGGCTTTCAGGTAAAAAGGAGAGAGAGAGAGAGAGAGAGAGAGAGAGAGAGAGAGAGAGAGAGAGAGAGAGAGAGAGATCCCGTGATTACAGAACTTCTGCTGACAATGTTTACTTTATACTCTAAAAACTTCATATGTTAACGTTAAAACTTCAGGATTTAAAGATTGAGAAAAATGAAGTTCAATGAACAAAAATCATCGACAACTTGTACACTGTGCGAGAAGGGGTTCGAATATGTAATCTCGTAGGATACGAAACAAAATGCGCTACTACGTTATCCAGGCGCTATTAGACTGGGAAGTGATTAGGGGGAATGTACTACATCGATTTTTTTTTAACCTGATGACTAAAACGTCACGTGTACATCCTTACAAATAAGTTGCATAGAGTGCACTGGAGTGAGTCAACGCCAAGCTCAAAGTGCTGTGATATTTTTTTTTGCAGACACGTCTATCATATAAGCAAGCTTTAAAAATATATATATGGGAGAAATTATTAATTCATACTTCACTGACAGACTGACTCTCTCTCTCTCTCTCTTTCTCTCATGTAAAATGTACAATTTTTTTTCTCGACATAATTGTGGATTTTCAGAAAGACTTGTTGGTACATTTTTGAATTCAGAGCAACAATCAATAAATTCGGCACCTTTGTGAAATTGGGAAAAGTTTTTTCTGCACTGCTCGTCCAGTGCCAATACGTTGGGTCCGTTTTGACATTGTCCAACTTGGGGACCGATAATTTACTTTTAGGGGGCGGGGTACATCAAGATAATTTATTTTTTAAACTCATATAATGGATATAATAAGTTCTTTTTTCTAAAAATCAGAGTAAGAATTTTTTAATCTATTTGGGGGCCGGGTCGGATTTTGTTAAAAAATTCCCAAGCACACACCCCACCTCAGAAAGTTAACTGGCCAGCCCCTTGTAACGTTGCAAAATCTGACATCATATTAGCATTTAAATAAAGAAGCAATGTGCAAAGGGAAAATATCAGATATTTTTAGGAATCAGGTTGGTTAAAAATAAAACAATTATGAAACAAAAGCAATCAAGCTTAATCGGGATGAGAAAATCTAATAAAGCAAGGACAAATCTATACAACCTTTTGACAAAGAGAGTTATCTCCTCCCTTTTGTCAGCTTCGGTAGATGCATTGGGGAATCTTTATAAATGAATTCACGGTATTTTTTAAAGTCTAATAAATAACTGCGCCCTAGTAATATACATTATTTATTGATATATGTTTTCAAGGTAGAAAATCTATGGCAGATATTAATGATAGAGATTTTTTTTAGGAATATAAAGATATATGATATGAATCAGTAATGAAATTCAAAACAGCGTTTGCCCTCCAATATGGCATCAAGGGTAAAACACCTATATTGTCCTTTGTGAAAAGGGCCCCTTTGCCTCTTTGCAAATAGATATTCTTCACATCTGTAATATATCTACCTTTGTTGTTTTCCATTTACAAAAAAAAAAGGGCTGATAAACAAATAACAAGGTGAAAACTAGCGTTTCCTGTATTTTCCATCGCAAATGTAAAGGAAAAAAAGTTATGACTGTTGTGGGGAATCATTTGTGATCAGATATAAGCGTATATGACAGGGTGTTTTATGACTTGTCAGTCATCTTTGTTGCCAAAGATAAATGCAGTAACAGAGGTGAGAAAGGCATAGTGTAATATACTAAAGAACTCTACAAATATTTGAATACACACAGGTAATGCATATACATGTAATAATAATTTATTATACATGTCCATTACACGTCAGTCTCAACTATACTCTACATTACCCCCACCCACCTTACCTTTCTTCCGTCTCATTCGCCATTTTGACCTCATTTATGGCGTCGACTCGAGGCACATAAACCGGTCTTAGCTTTGCAATTTTCATGGATCGGGAGTTTGGGGGTGCTGTCTTGGGGCGGAGGTACCGTCTCATTCCCCCTGAACCAGGGCGAAAATCCCGCCCTTTTGCAGCTGCCTGTTCTCTCTCTCGGTGGAGTTTGTATGACTTAATAGCCTTAGCCATAATGTAATCGTAATCGTCGTCAACATCTGTAAAGAGGTTGAAGATAGGGAGTATTTAATAGCTCACTTACCAATCTTTTATCTGGGAAGAACTTGAAAAAAAAAATCTCTCTATTATCACACGTCTGGTAACCGATTCAGGACGGCTTATACTGAACAATCGATCCACTGCTCTTCGCCATCTTTATTCCATGCTGCACGTCAGTCTAACAGCATCAGAGATAAATCGATAATATTATCATATTCGTCAATGCCAGTCGGCAAACAAATTCTTCTTTTATCTGATATGGCTTCCTTGATATTGATAGATGTCTGCCAGGACCAGTTTATTTCTTCAACCTATGTACTCATTTGTAGCGAGGTTTTGGAATTAAATCAAAATTGGAAGAAATCAGTGTAATAAAGTAAGCTGGAATCTGCCATTTTATGTCACAGACGTGATGACCTAGCTAACCTTTGCTCTCAAGGAATAATGAAAATGGTGTCTGAAAAACAATGCCACATGTGACAGAAAACGTGAAATCTCGCGAGATATTTTGAATCGGAAAAGTCGGTTTAACAAGAAAAGCATTCTTTGCTCTAAGTTTCGTTTTGTATTTTATGAATTTTGTCGATGATTGTGGATAAATAAGTTTCTACGGAACCCCGATTCAGCTGAGTGTCATTATCTTCGGGTAGATATTCCACGTTTTTGTTCTAGTGGAAGTATTCATCATGACCGTAACTTGATCCTGAATTTTGCAAGATACTTTATGCCATGGGTTTAGGCTTTAAACGGTTAAGAAAGACTTGAAGAAGGGAAGAGTTAATTAATTGTCCAATAGCAGACACAAACAAAACAAACCAACATATCACAATACATCTTCCATTTACCAGCATAAAGCAATTAAAACTATTATGAAACTGTAGTGAATGAAATAAAATACTCTCTCCCTTGACTATAATACATTAATATAATATGAACGAAATTATTAGAATATATTACCCGTCGATAGGAGAAAGTCATACTTTATCTGTATTAACAAAATTCATGTCCTGCACGTATATTGCTGCGCAAGATCTAGGACTAACTTTGTTTCACAACCTTGTTTCTCTGACAGTCGATAGCGGTTTTCTGCAAGGTTCCATACTGGGTATGCCTTTCCTGAATCTGAGAAATCCCAGAGTCAATACAAGCATAACAGTCTAAACTTTGCAAAGAGTCAATTTACCAAGAATTTTCATAATAGTAAAAGAACTGGCAACTTTTTGTAAAAAAGAAATTGGTATAAAAAATACTAATTTGCAAAGCACAATGTCACGTCTTCACGAGAGAGATAGCTCAGTTGTTGGAACGAAATTCAAATCGATTGTGTTAAATTCCGTAATGTCAACGATTGTAGTCATCTCTAGTTCTCCGTCAGAAATGCACGTAACATGAAAAAATAGGCTACTTTCACTTTCCTTTAACAATTAAAATAATTGGATCGCACCGAAGAAACATGTTGGTATAATATTTAAAAAAAAAACACATACATACAGAGGTTATTGTATAGGTAATGATAATGCCTACCTTTGAATGAATACAAGGGATACACAATTTGTGTCGACATTTGGACACAATTTACAATCAGCCAGCACAATATTTAAAGGTGACATCCATATTTGCGAATTTCATGAATATACTAAACCTTATATTACTCCATTGTACACACACTGTATCATCAATGTGTAAAATAAGTACAGTAGCTTGTGGCTGTTGATTAAATTGTACATTCAATATGTTTGCCTACGTGTAAAGAATGCACTTAAGACTGATATAGGCCTAACCCTTGACTATTTAATCTCTGCTTCTTTAGTAGTACAATTAAAAATTTTCCATTCTCATGGATATAAATTGATACAAATATAATTACATGTCACGCTATGCATCAAATAGTATTTAATAACGAATCTGGCAGTTCAATCCCTATTTGATTGTCTGATCGATTAAACTGTATATACCGATCCATGTAACCAACAAGGCACACCAGTAATGCATTGTTACAGCTATTACAATGTAGGTTGTACGAATATTTGTTTGAAACACAAGTTAATGCTCATTTATTACGAACGAAATCCTAATCTTATTATAAGGTGTTGAAACTATTGGCACGAATAATTAACCAGGACCTGACAATTCAAAATACACAGACCATTTTATTACACAAAAAGACCATTTTTTCATCCCGACCTTAGTCGAAAGGCTATTGAAATTACCTAAATATTGCAATAGTTGAAATACCACAATTTGATAGTGTGTGTGTGTGTGTGTGTGTGTGTGTGTGTGAAAAAAGAATATAATTTAAACAAGTGAAACAGCAGGAAGGTAGGTGACTACAGACTAGGGTGACAAGAGTGACTTTGAAACACACATATATACTAAACTCAGTTTGATCTGAGTATCGTATGGTTTAAAAACCTATAAGTAGAAAGTATCAACTTTAAAAGAAAAGTTGCCCATCTACATAAGAGCGGAACGAAATGGAGCGAAATTGCAAGGTGTTGCCAGGTACATGAAATCGGATTTTCACAACGTAGATTATTCTCATTACTTTCACGAGGTAAGTTTCAAGAAAAACGGCGGTCTATTTATCTTCTGCAAAACGTCAGTTAATATAAAGGTTTGTGGAATGTTTTATAATCCACTCTTAGATATCACTGAACGCTGATGTACTACTGTTCAACAGAATTATCCACAGTTAGTGCCAAGTTCATAAGGTATGCAAAAGATGGCGGCTCTACCAGAATATCAACCCTGGCGACCATCACAAACACAGCAACCAAATCATGTGATGGTTGGGCTTGTCCATTTTTATGCTATCCATATATTTCTCAGACTTCGTGTGTGCGTGTGTGTGTGTGTACCGATAATGTTTAGTATACTGAATGAAGTTTCTGTGTTCAGGACCAACCAGAGTACTCCGAGCAGCTGCGTCTGCCTAGGCATTTATTATGAAAAGAACAGACGAACAGACGGGAAAAGGGGTAGAGTCAACCCCCTAGGGTCAAATTTAAGACATAATAATCTACCTAATATAAAATCAGAAAAGAATATAACATAACTTTATTAATGAAACACCTCTCACGCCACATGTGGGTGGCATATGACAGCACCACATTTGCGTATTTAATTGACTGTGACATTACAAAAGAGTAGTAAATTAGTTGAAATGGTGTTGTTATTTTGAATATAAGTAACACAAGTAATGATACAAACATCATAAATGAAAAAAAAAAGAGAATATTTGAGGGAATGTTTGCATAAATGTATATGGCTCAAATTTGAAACAAAAAAGGTAAAAAGTAAAATCCATGTATAATCAAATTCAAGATATATATTATTAGTCTACTGTAATTACGGTTGTTGAGCGTACAAAAGTAAAATCACGTTGTCCTCTTCCTTTAAAGTAAGTGTGCTCTGTGAGAAAAATTAGGTTAGGTTCACCACAAAATTAAATGTCCTCACCATAAAACCAAGCGCGACTACGTTAGCAATTGTTATGTTATTATGAGCAAGACCGTATACAACACTAACTAACAATCGTTTTTTTTTTTTCTCTGGCGCTTAAAATAAATCTCTTTAAAATTTGGAGCAAATATGAAGTTATTATTTTTTCACCCATGAATTGTTAATTAAATAATATTAATTTCTAACTTACATTCGTCATCTTCCTTGATATCATCATATCCAAGTATTTGTTGAATTTTCTTTCTTTCCATTCTATTTCTCACTGATCGGTTTGTTTATAGTTTAAGATCTATCCGTCCTTTCACATACAGCCCAAATGAACATCAAATGTTAAGGTGCACTCATCTCATATACGCCATGCATATGCCAAATATAATGTACAATATGATTTATTAATATTTGCTTTATGTTCTACATGCCTATGTCCCATTTTGGACCAGAGTCTCTCCAACTGGATCTATTGTATATTTGATCTTAAACTGAGTAAGCAATCTAGACATGCAATTTGTTGTGATTTACCAAGGCCCATCTTACACATACGCATAAAATGCACACAAGAATAAGTGGGCAATAACAAATTATATCAGTAGAAAAGGAAACTTCTCCCAGCGGGAGATAAGGTTACAAAAATTAAGGCAAGATTAAATTCGGGCTCAACTTTGTTTTTTTACTATAATTATTTTCTACAAAACTCACTAATGGTAAAGAAATAACTTCATGATAAGATGTGTGCCGTGTTTTCATAGATGATTAAAATGTAAGTTTATCTTGGTCTAGAAATCCTAGTAGACTTTGTTAAATAATAGTTAAATGTAACAATGAACGGTAAGGACTGAACATAAATTCTTAAAATGATTTATACTTTGATAAAATTAATCCATTCCCACAATGCATCACATGCAGTTTCGTGCTCTGTGATTACTCCCCAGCATTTTATAGCATTACATCACGCTCAGGTATAATGCCTTTCGACAGAAATAAAATATTCATGAAATTTTATCAAGATCCGAGTCACCTACCATATGTTGTTGCGATCGGCAGCCTGACTGGTTCTATTTTCATTTTCTCCAGTTCCTGTAAGTACAAATAGATATCATCGAACCGGTCTGTAAACTTTGGGATTAAATCTAATCCCTCAACAAATATAACAAAATATATTGAAATTATACAGGAAGGCTAACACTAACATTGTGCAAGCTTTGTATGTTTAATCAACAAACCCCAAGTCAATATATCATGGAAGAAAAAATCTTTAAATATATACCCTCAAATGATTTGTACGATTTTAATGGGTTGCTTTCACTTAAAAGATTATTTTACCTTTTGACACTGTTGATGGGGATAATTGGAAATCAGTCCATGCTATATTTCACATGTAAAGGTCTGTTCTTGCTAGTGATAGTATATCGTGTATCTATGAATGAGTACTATTTCTAATTTTTTTTTTTATAAATCTTTTTGGTCTGAACTATAAGGGAGCCCGATAGCTTAGATTGTAGAGCGTCAGACCTGATACTCGCCCAGCCAGCCCGTGTTGTATGCCTTAGTGAGTCCTTGGGAAAGGCACTTAGCTCCAATTTCCTTTGCATGATATAGCCAATAATGTGTTAAAAGTGCCGTTAAAACAAAAACAAACAAACAAAAAACAAAACAAAAAAGAAAACAAACAAACAAAATAAAAAAAAAAAAGAAAGAAAGAAAAAAAAAAAAAAAAAACTTAAAGGACCTCAGGTATAAATTTAACGTCCGTCTAACCAGTAACAGCAGCTACATCAATTAATAGTTCGCACTGCTCTTCATTAAAGTGGCAAAATGTATTTGAAATAAAAATGATTAACCACTGGTTATTTTATTTAAAAAAAGCGCAATGATACTACTCAACAAAGAGCTAGTTTATATTCAATGTTGAACTTCTATGAGTAATACTATTGGTTGCAAAAGATACCCAGTTATCGTGACAAAACGTATAAGTGTAGGAACAGACAGGGATCACAACAATGTCGTATATTTTCAAAGTTGTTTAAACAAATTTGATTTAACATATGTACTATTCAATAACAAATATAATTCGTGGCATTTTCTGTTTCAAGATAAAATGGCAGTTATTTCAAGAGGAGCACGTATTTGTGTAAAACGCCATGTTTAAATTTAAAGAAACTAATTCTCTTCTTGAAAGAAAAGTTTCCTTATTCTTGAAATGTTTAATACAGCTGTTGAAAGACTATTTACTGAGACCCATCATATCGCTTAAGCCATTTTGTTTTCAATCGATACATACTACGTTATGTGTTTTCCAACTTTCGAGTCCCGGTGATAACGAGCAGTTGTACAAATTTTAGTCGGATCCTCCTTGACCATTCATAATGTACAAGTATGTGTGAAAGAGTGACTGAAGAGATCGTTAGGCATTTGTAAGCGGTTTAAGTATATAGACAAGTATGAATTTCTTTTGTGTGTATCAAATATGTACAAGGTCTCTCTGTGACCAAGACCTTTTTTAAAAATATTTACATGAATTCGGCTTGATTTCAGATTGAATTGAATTGTCATGGTAGCTCACATCATATTTTCATTGCATGGCTACACAACTATAAAAAAAACCCAGTATCATTTCACCATAACAGGATAACTGAATTATAGAACCAGGCTTGGAAATCATAAAACTCTTGTACTTGATTGTTTAGCTTTAAATTTCATTTCGACCAATCACGAATGTGTTTACATTTGAAAGGTCGTTTGTTATTGGCTGATAGTGGAAACTCGTCTCAAACTCAAGCTGAGAACTGTATGATTTCCAGGTCAATACTGTCGTCGCATGATGTGCTGGCAGATTAGGGGCTTTGCTGTTCTTTCGTCTTATTTCAAGCGAATAGCGTAGACTCGTATCTGCCAGTGCATTATGGGGCGAATGATGTGGATCTATGCTGATCGAAGTTAGGTACTTAAGCGTTAGATTCCTTTCGCATAGTACAGCAGAGAGAGAGAGAGAGAGAGAGAGAGAGAGAGAGAGAGAGAGAGAGAGAGAGAGAGAGAGAGAGAGAGAGAGAGCTATGGTCATGAATAAATGTGCTTAAAGTACTTGTATTCTGATTACAGCATGCACTTCTGATATTAAACATGGGAATGGATGTGTGTAGGTGTGAATAACTGATGTAACACCACCTGAGCCCATTACAGCCAGTCATAAATATTGCGTCAAGGAGTGTACAAATTTTAAATTTCAGTCACAAATATAGATTAGTGTGATCGAATTTAAGATCTATTTAGCTCATTAGTTGTTTTTTTTTTGTTTTTTTTTTTGTTTTTTGTTTACATGATAATGAGCTGACATTTTCGATTTTCGTGAATAATACACAGATGTAAATTAGTGTGATCGAATAAAATATCTCACTAGCTCGTCTGTAGAACATCACTTGTTGATTTATACAAACTTAATTCAACATAGAATTCCAAATTCAAAACACTGTAAAGATGAAGCCAGTTCATTGGAGTAGACAAGTATGAATACCATCTATCTATCTATCTATCTATCTATCTATCTATCTATCTATCTATCTATCTATCTATCTATCTATCTATCTATCTATCTATCTATCTATCTATCCTTCCCTCCCTCTCTCCTTCCCTTCATCTATCTATCTATTTATCTATTTATCTATCCCTCCATCCCTCTCTCCTTCCCTATCTATCTATCTGTCCCTCCCTCTCTCCTTCCCTTAATTTATCTATCTATCTATCCCTCCCTTCCTCCCTCCCTCTCTCCTTCCCTTCATCTATCTATCTGTCCTTCCCTTCATTTATCTATCTTTCTATCTATCTATCTATTTATATATCCCTCCCTCCCTTCCTTCCTCCCTCTCTCCTTCCCTTCATTCATTTATCTATCTATCTATCCCTCACTCCCTCTCTCTCTCCTTCCCTTCATTTATCTATCTACCTATCTATCTATCTATCTATCTGTCTATCTATCTATCCCTCCCTCCCTCCCTCTCTCCTTCCCTTCATCTATCTATATCTATCTATCCCTCACTCCCTCTCTCATTCCCTTCATCTATCTATCTAACTAGCTGGCTAGGTAGCTATCTGTCTGAGTTAAAAAGGTCGCTGTCAAAGCGCTTTTTGAAGTCAGTGTCAAATTACAATGTTGTATACAAGTCACTAAAAAGCGCATATGCAAGAAAGCTGCCTTAACGGACACATCAATAAAAATGACACATCAATAAAAAGGAAAAATGCTTATAAAGTCCATTGGTGATAAACACCCTTTTACAAGTTTACATACATTGTTGATAAACACCCTTTTACAAGTTTACATACATTGTTGATAAACACCCTTTTACAAGTTTACATGCATTGTGGATAAACACCCTTTTACAAGTTTACATACATTGTTGATAAACACCCTTTTACAAGTTTACATACATTGTTGATTAACACCCTTTTACAAGTTTACATACATTGTTGATAAACACCCTTTTACAAGTTTACATACATTGGTGTTTAACCGCACATCAGCACATCAATGACAATATAATGCCAAGGCAATGGGATTAAAGTGCCATATTGGGGAACGCACCACGGCAGCTGACCCGGACTGGTCTGGGTAGAATTTGAACCAGTGACCTCTAGATTGTGAGATAGGAACTCTACAATCGAAACACCGTATATAAAGGACACATGTCCACAAAAGACAAAATTGTTTGGTCCCTTGAGCTTTATTTTCAGACAGATTTCACTGAATAACGAAGTCTTGAAGTAAACTTTATTTCCCCGTCTCGCCTGGGGAAAAATAAAGTCACCACATTCTGTCCTTCTATTCGCAATCTAAGCCATCCTCTCCCAACACCACCCCAATAAGAATAATTTAGTATAACAACCACATTGGGATATTTTCATTTATTTCATTACACAGAAAACGTGTCTTCAGAAATAAGAACTATCGGAATATCATATATCTATGGGTTATTGTTATTACTTGCATTTCTACACTGTTAGGGAGTAAATATGCCTATGAAAGGCTAGAAAAACCTTTGATTTTGTAGATTTCTTAAGTTTAGGAACATAATATACATGTATTTAAAAAAATTGAGAAAGGGACTTTTTATATAATTTTACATATTTGACCTAAGATTACCATAGCACTACTAGACACATATCATATTCCAGATGCAAGCCAAAATAATTTAATTCCATCTCCATATTATTTTGTTAAAATAGTTGTTACTGATGCCCTAAGGCCATTTAAACGACATGATACGAAGGTTTAAATTATCAGACAAATATATACATTCTACGCTTTACACAAACACACAGCCACAGCCACACACACAGCCACACACACAGCCACACACACACACACACACACACACACACACACTCATATATATATATATATATATATATATATATATATATATATATATATATATATATATATATATATATATATATATATATATATATTTACCGTTTGCCATTGTTGCCACTTTGCTCGTTGATTCATTTTTGAACGCTGAGTACTTCATACCCTATTTTGCATGCTTGCGGATCTCGAAGTAAATCTTTTCCACAAGACCAGTAACATCATATGCATCATGGAGTGAAATCATGGTTGAAAACTGGCATAAATTATTTCTTTCCTTTTATTTGCTGGGAAGTGTTGCGAGTGACAAAAATTTACAGAACACTCTGTAGCATATTAGATGTACATTAGTTATTCGTCAGTCAATATTCCAAACACGAGAAGTTTCTGAGTTTAATTACGTTTACCGCGACAAATATTCAATAACACAATTTTAAAGTACCTTGAAGCCTTGAAAATATCAGATTGTAATTAATTTCTGACACACTGCTGGTTCACTAAAATGGAAATCTCCGCGTGACCTCGAATCTTGTAACGGAATTGGTTATTAAGGCGGTAAAATCCAGTAGAAGAGGTGATAATTGAAGGCAGTCAAATATTTGCCTAATATCTTTACCTCTGTATTAAAAACAGAGTTGCCACACGTCTATTTCTTCTTCACCAATGCTTTTATACCGTGTTTTTATTTATATTACAATGCATGTGTAGGTCACTACTTTACAACGATACCGACTTTTGAACTACAAAGAAGAGCAACATCGTATCATTTTGAAATCACTTTTGGTTCATATATATATATATATATATATATATTACATTTGTTCCCGCTCATCAATGACAACTTTAAAGGGTTTCAAGTTTGGCAATCCACATAGAGTAGAAAATTAATCAAGATATTTCTCTTGTTTAAATAAAATAGAAGATTGACGAAGCGCAACCAATGAATTGTTGTCACGACTGGGCCTCATAAAGTCAGAAATATATGTGACTTGATGGTGATTTAATTATCAACACTTATGCTCAAAGAAGTATACTATTTTATTGGACGGTATCACATTTTGCAAGCCATTCTATGGAAAGTTCAAGCTAAGCCATAAGATTTAAATAGGTTATGAAAAGGACACGCCCCCATTAAGTATTCTCTACCAAGATTGGTTGAAAATTAAAATCAGTAACCTCCAGAATTTTTAATTCATAATATCTGTGAACCATTTAAACTTATAATTATTTATGTGAACTGTACAACTTCTATCAACGTATATAATAAAGTGTATGTCATCATGGAAGTCGCGATACGATATGTATCAAGGTAAAGAGTTCTCGATACGATACGTATCACAACACACACATAATTGCGCAAAATTACATATTTACATTTTGTTCTCCAGTATTGTGCATTGATCGTATTGCAATAAATGTATCGATATTCCCGACACTCAATCCTGTATCGTCACAATGATAGTACAGCTGTATATAAATGCGCTCTTAAAGTCTCACTTGATGGTGTGGTGTGGTCTTTTATGGTGGATGAAACTGGAGAATCTTGGTAAACTACCGACCTTGGACGGGCGTGCAAGTACTGTCGAACGTACCAGAGCCTGGGATCGAGCCTGGGACCGCAGAGTTGTAAGGCGAGCGTTTTACCGCTGAGCTGTCTAAGCCAGTGAATACATTTCTGTCTGCACACACAATTTTTAGAAATGAATAGCTATATTTTTCCCTTCTCTTTGCGATCTATTAGTTTTATAGAGAATATTATTTTTTTGTTTGTTAAAGTTTACCGTAATTGGCAAAGTAAACCCATGTAATTTAGCCCCGTGTCGTGTTGTTCTTATTTCCTCTTACCCTGTCAGCTTTTATATGTATCTATTGGCGTCCGAGAATGCATAAAAATGTGGGAGGGGCAGATGAAACTCGGGATACTTGTTACGCGGCCTCCATCGTTCATCGGACATTGTGCATGCAACATAATATTTACCTTTTTTTTATTCCCAATTGTTTCTAAGTGGTTATGCCACTTGCTGTGCACCTCTGCAACCTTAGGTTCGATTACATGTGCAAGAGTCAGTGGTCGCCCATGCAGATTTTGAAAGTTTTCGCTCGATACTCATAACGTTAAAGATTTTTTACATTTTTTTTTATGTCAACTCGATTAAATAGCTTTTTGACGATGTACAGCCAAAGAAAATCTCAAAATCTCAGAGTTTTTACAAGAATGCGATTTATATAACAAATATTAACCTAACTTTTGCGGTGTTTTACTTTTATTACCGTTATCTTTTCTTTTATAAACATTTTTCAGAATTTAAACATCTATAGCCTTAACCTTTTATCTCATAGCAGGACATATCTTACTTTTATTTGGAGGATTTTTTCTTCCATAAGGTTTTAGCAGTTCATTTACCTTTACATTTTAAAAACAAAATATTTACTCGACACTGTATAGCCAAGAGTATACTGATGTGTCCTTAAACCCTATACTTACATACCTACCTACCTACCTACCTACATACCTACATACTTACCTACCTACCTACCTACCTACATACATACCTACATACTTACCTACCTACCTACATACATACACATATTCATACATACATACATACATACATACATACATACATACATACATACATACATACATACATACATACATACATACATACATACATACATGCATGCATGCATGCATACATACATACATACATACATACATACATACATCCTTAAAAACTCCTGTACGCTGTGCCATGGGCAGTATTTGATATAAATAGTGCAAAATTTGTAGTGTAGATACAAAATGGAAGCATCCAAAATCCATTTCATTTCTCTTTTTATATAATTGTGATTACACTTTCCACAAGCGTCCCTTAATAGTATGCTTTCTCTGAATTATGTTTATTTGATGCTATCGTCTATTTTACAAAGACATTACAAAAATAACCTAATTTCAATCTTGCATAGACTCTGAGCCAATTTGAGTGAATTTGCTGGGAATGATTCATAAGCCATGTTGCTTTTCTCAGGTGCCCTAACAAATGAAGTTTTCATTTGCAAACCGCTTCTTATCCGCAATGGTAACAAAAGTTGGAAGGCATGATCTTTTTATCATTCTTCTTAAACAAAAACAACAAAGTTACCATATCAAATTGTCCAGTCTTCATGCTGGTATTGAGGCGGTGAGAGGAGAGTGTCGTTGCCACCGAGGATCGAAGTCAGAACCTCATAAAGAAATTAAAATCAAACTAAAACGGTTCAGAGGAGCAAGACTTGTCTCGAAGGGGCCACATATACCCTATTACTAATATATGTTTGATAGGGCGTTACATGGGGGCTTCATCAAAATTTCTTTACCACGTGTAATCAAACTTAATATTTATCGTGACGTTTTGCAAATTTGTTTATCGTGTAGAGACTTCGCCAGAAACCGTTTCAATTTCATGACGGTCAGGTGTAAAGCGTAGCATTAACACAACTGTACAACTATCTGGACATTAGCGATGAAACTCGGTGTAGAATCAGTGGCGGCGCGAGGGTTCGAGGCGGCCGGGGGCAATATTCTTTATTGGCGCCCCTACTTTGCCGCAGAGAACGGTTTTTATGTCAATTGCCAACCTCCACCCCCCTCCCCCATATCTAATTTCCGGTTACAACTAAAAAAAAAAGCTCCCGACGGCGCCCCCTCCCTTGCCCGGCGTTCGGGGGCAATTGCTCCCGCCTGACCCCTCCCCCGTTGCGCCGACACTGCGTATAATGCTATGCTCACAGCTAAATTTATATCTAGAAGACATTTCTTTATTTATTTCTCTAATAATTGTCTTTTTTATTTTTATGCTATTTTTGTTGCCTTACCTTATTCTTGATCAGGAGACACTCGCTGTCTCTACTCCAGTAACTGGGATATGAAAGTAGTTCTAGACCACGGAAGGCCATAACATCACCGTAATTAATGCAGCTTATGTCTTTATACAACAAATTCAATTGTTGTTAATAACGTTACTGAGCAGTTTTCGTGGACTTTGGGAATGTTTCACCAGGAAGTTGAAGAAGTATAACTTAATATCATCTGAAAAGAACAAATGTGATAATATAAATTGCTCTGATTTACCAATGAGGCGTTATATACATGTACTGCAGTCGTTAGCAATTTGGATTTTTGCAGACAAGGACAGCTAAACAATACACAAGAAGGATAATATATAATGGAAGGAAGGAAGAAAGAAAACATGTAATTCTTGTCGATGACGAGATCGAATAAACTTGCTGATTAAGAATTTTCTATTTTTTTTTACAAATGTAACACGAATTATACACTAACGATAAAATAAGAAAATGTGAGTACGTATAATGATTTGCTCCACGATACATTTTATTTCTTTTAATCGCATAATTCACTGCATACTCTTGCAAAAACAACTTACGTTAACATTGAGTGTGAATAATATTTTGAATCGCTTATTATGTATATTGTTCTTTATACATGCATCACTCGTCTTTTTGTTGTAAGGAAAAAGAGAGGCTTTTAAAATTATAACCGCTTTTTTAAATTTAGTACCTCGTCTTGCTCCGAGAATTGTCTACACACGGCAACAGAAGCTACAAGAATTAATTTCACGGCAGCTCCGAAAGAGGTGAAAAACTGTCAATAACCTCCTTTTATTATCTTATGTCAATAATTTGTACTTATCCCGCGCTCAATACGGCATTAGAGTGGCCAAAAAACTCAAACGTATCGATCAAGTTAAGTCAATATCGGATACTTTCCACAAATTAACATGAAAATTATCTCCATTTGTGTTGGTTGTTACAACTATTGTAGCCAATATCGAATAAAACGGACGTTTCAGCACAAGGAAACGCTTTATCCAAACGTTACTTACATTTACCGATAGATAGCTCCTTCTATATAGGCTACTTGTTCAACTTTTCTCAGTAGTTCGTACCAATGTTGTCTTGAGAGAATTCCTTCGAAGTATTTTGCAATGAGCAAAACACTTCGAAGAAATTCTCTCAAATGTATATACACCATAAATTGAAGGCCTAGGAAATACGTACACCAGTAATTGCAATAATTGAAAGGTAAATAAGATAACTTATGTCTGATCCAGTTACAGATAATTGACGATGAAAGCATGGGTAAATTGCGTGCATGTGAGTTTAAGTTAATCGTCAATCTTGTGTTTTCACGTCAATTTTTTACACCTGTGTTTCGAAAAAAGCAGACGGTGAAGAGAATTAACTTCTTCTGTCAGTTCTACTTTCTGTCATGGGTGGTTTATATTTTCATCAGCTTTTCACTAATTGCACTCAATCTGCAGTGCAGTTGCGTTTGAGTGTGGATATATGTATCAAAACTTGCACTACTGATGCATTTTGGGGGTGAAAGTATGTAGCACGACAAAACTAGTTCAGAATAACCAACGTTTCGATGTTAGTAACATATTTTTAAATATTGTTTTCAAACCCGTAATGTGGTAGTACTAATATTAGTACCCCTACTTCATGGACGGGGTACTAAAACGTTATTATATGTATCAACGGAGCAGCCGGCGCTTTTTCAGCATATTGTCAGAAAGTTTGAAGATATTGCATTGTTATGTATATTTAATCTATGATGTTTGTTTAAATCTTGTCCATGAATGTAAGTTGTACTTTAGATTCTGGTCACTTGTAAACAGAATGTTTACAAGTATTTGAGTTCAAGGCCATTCTTATTTACAGTTAGACTGTTTTTTTTTCTCTCTCCATTGGATTGCTTAACATCCTGTTAGGATATAGATAAAGTGAAAATGTGTATAAATAGGGATTTGGTAAACAAATAACTAATTCCTGTTTTAGATCAGTCTGTGGAAATCTATTTGAAATAAGATTTTACAGTTTGTGCTGTTGAAATCAGATATAATTGGAGAGGAATTATTTACTTAATATATTAATTGGAATTACTAAAGTGCTCATTGACTTTTGAATTAATACATTACTTTGGACTTTTGTTAACTCATTCAATGACATTCTGGATTGGATCATTCAAGACTATTGGAACTCATTTGGAACATTCTATTTTTTGTGGACTTGTGGTTAGGACATTTAGGATTATTTGGAATTTGATTCACAATATTGAAACTATCTCTTTCTTTCTCTTACATATTTTTTTAAGACCTAGAGTCGTAAACGAAATTGGAGGCTCGTCCGGGATCTGATTTTTTTTCCAAACATTTCAGAGATATTAAAAATTGCCTTTAAACTTAAAATTGAATTTGTTTCGGAATTTTCATTGTCCCTGGTAAAGATTTTTATTTCACACATTTGAGAAATCTTTAGTAAAACCAGCAAGCATTCACAATGTCATCTAATGTGTAGAACTTTGTTTCAAATCTTACCCAGGTAGAGTTGGAGTCTATGAAAAAGGATGAGTTGCTCGAGCTTGCCAGACATTATGATCTTTCTGAAGCGAAAGCATCTTTAACAAAGCAAGAGATAAGGAATATTTTGATTCAGTATTTGGTGGGAAAGAGAATTTTAGATAATAGTGCTTTGGGTTTGATTGAGAAGTCTCTATCTGGTTTAGATAGGAAGTTAAGGGAATTACAGCTAAAAGAACAGATGGAATTCGAATTAAGAAAGCTTCAGCTTCAGAAGGAAATGATGAAATGCAAATTCAAAAAGAGAAAGAGAAGGAAATGCAAATGCAGAGAGAGAGAGAGAGAGAGAGAGAGAGAGAGAGAGAGAGAGAGAGAGAAAGAGGAGAGGGAAATGCAGATGCTGAGAGAGGAAAGGGAAATGCAATATAGATTAAAAGAATCAGAACTGGTAAGCGGATCACTCCCCCCCCCCCTTTACATAAAAGTTCAGGTTTTGATGTTACCAGATATATCAGGTTAGTACCCCCTTTTCAGGAAAAAGAAGCAGATAAATACTTATTGTAAAAAGAAAGGGCACGTCATTTCTCATTGCTACAGGTTGAAAAGTAAGCAACTGAATAAAGAGAGAGCTATTCCAAATGCTCTTATTTCAAAGAGGTCAAGGGCACGGTCTTGTATTGAAAGCAATACATTGGTTGGGTCAAACAAACCCCAGTCTGATTCTATTTGGAGACTTATGAACCATTCATGTCAGAAGGTTCTATATCACGTATTGGTGATTCTGCCGAACCTATCCCTATTAACATATTAAGGGACACAGGAGCTTCTCAGAGTCTTTATTATCAGGTACTTTGCCTTTGTCTGAAGAAGTCTTCTTCTAGTGAAAGTGTTCTTATTCAGAGAGTAGAGTGCGGCTATGTAAATGTTCCTCTCCACTGTGTCAATTTGGCATCAGACTGTTGGGGCAGTGACTTTTTTATATATAGAAGGAATTCATTTATTACTAGGCAATGACCTAGCTGGAGATAAGGTCGTGGTTAATCCACTTGTAACTGACAAGCCTTGCTTGGATCAAAGAGTTGATCCTATTGAGACTGAAATCCCTGATTTGTATCCTGCTTGTGCAGGGACCAGAGCTATTGCAAAATAGCACTTGAGAATGATGTTGATCAGGAAATTATTCCTTTAGATGACACATTTATTGGTCAGTCTTTTGATGAGGTCACCTTTTCTCCTGGTATTGATCAATCAATAGGTATTGATCATAGTGATCCTCTTTTTACAACTCATTCTCTATATTCTAATCAGGGTGACAAAAGACAATCACTCGTAGTCGAACGGGAACAAGATCCTGAGATCGCCTGTTTGTTTCAGAGGGTTGTTAGTGAAACTGAAGTCACACCACAAGTCCCAGATTATTTACTTAATATATTAATTTGAATTACTAAAGTGCTGATTGATTTTTGAACTAATACATTACTTTGGACTTTTGTGAACTCATTAAAAGACATTCTGGATTGTATCATTGTGTTGTATCAGGACAGTCAAGACTATTGGAACTCATTCGGAACAGTCTATATTTTTGGACTTGTGATTAGGACATTTAGGATTATTTGGAATTTGATTCACAATATTGTTAGTATCTCTTGAATTTCACTTTGTATTATAGTGAAATAAATTGCCTGTTGATATTACTTACATTGTTAGTTTCACTTTCTGTTTGTTTCATATTTTTTTTAAAACCTAGAGTCGTAACAGCATACATATCCGTAAACAAATCAAGTAGTCCTCTTATTTAATACCAGTATTGCCGAATTTCACTGTAGAAACAAGAGTAGAATAGCGTTTATATTCTTTATACGAAATTTTCTGTTGGCTCGTCCGCCATATTAGTTAATCTAATAACTACTTCCGTTTTCAGCCTCATTTTTCTTACGTGCTATATAAGGATATTGCATCCTCCTTTGGAAACGTAAACTGATAGTAGTTAATATGGC
This sequence comes from Margaritifera margaritifera, assembly GCA_029931535.1. Taxonomy (NCBI): domain Eukaryota; kingdom Metazoa; phylum Mollusca; class Bivalvia; order Unionida; family Margaritiferidae; genus Margaritifera; species Margaritifera margaritifera. The sequence continues at coordinate 9,944,502 of JAQPZY010001696.1, read as the reverse complement.
GCGCATTGAATAACGTATCGTAGAATATCCAAATATGGTATAGCAAGCCTTATTTGAAAAGTGAATTACCGCGAGAATCTCGTGTTATGTCATGGTTGTAAAAGTACGGTTAGCGTAATGATACCAATATATTTTACCTTATATAGGCTTAATAACTTTATCATTGGCCAAACTTCCTGAAAAACATAACACTACTTAGGTAGTAGGTTTTTGCTCATGTCATCTTTTTGTCTTTGGCAATAGTTTTATTTGCTCTATTGCAAAGTATAGAATCACATCGTAGCCTCAACACGACATCGTATCTAGTAAAGTGAGTACATTTTTAGAGTGATCTTGATCTTTACATTGCTACATCACATTCGAAATTAACCTCACCGTGTATAGCGGCAAGGGATAAAAATTAAAAAGTTAAGACAATCAGGGAACTTAGAAACAGGTTCTAAAGCTTGTTATTATACTTATATTTTATTAAATTTCTAGTGGTCAATTTTTCGAATCTCTAGTAATGTTAAGTTGAAAACTAAATGTATAAACCAGGGCTGAAACAGTTAGTAAAAATTCCTTAACCGGTTATCCAAAATACATTAACCGAACCGTAACCGGTTAATTGCAGTCGAAAACACATCTTTTACAGAGTGTGAACAAGCAAGAATTAGAGTAAAATCAATGATTCCAGTTTCTAAAATCTAGTGAAACTTTCATGTTACACTTGCTGACACAAATATATTTTTTGCTTGTGTTTGCATGAGGTCTTGGTATACATTCCACCTTTAATTATTTTGTCTTATTTTCTGACAGTTCATGCAGTAATCAGTACCAATTATATTCTGATTGGCAGAGTCACTCAAAAGCAAAGTATTCAACTTGTGTATCACTAGGGTTAACATGACTTAGATGCAAAAACCGTAAGACGCCTGAACTGTTAAAGAAAAGTGTTTGTGTGTTGGCAAATGTGTGTATGTGTGTACGTGTTTGCATAAAGTATGTAACCTTACCTTTAGTTGGCACCATATTACCACTATTGTGCTGAGGTGCTGTAAAACGCTACTCTATACTATTTTGCATACAGTATAAGTGAAGATCGCATTAATATTATTCTGTATCATATCTTAGAAAAAGCAGATCACTGTACATGTATATCATTTGGCTGCATCTGGAGCTGATGTGTTACAATGTTTAAATTCATATTTAAAACAAGTTTGAAAAAAAGGCTGCGAGTGAGACATTTTTTTCACGTGTTCAGTATGTATATAAATTTGTTCAGCTTACAAAATACGCTCGATATTACGAGGTAAGGTGGGGGGGGGGAGGGGCGAGGAGAGGGTGGTCAGTTAACCGACTACCAAGTTTTGTAACCGGTTACGCTAATACTCGAACTGTCAACGGTTATCCGGGTAATCGTCACAACGTAGGCCTAGTATAACCACCCTCTATAAGAGCATAAGTTAGCTTGAAGAGATTAATGTGTATGTATTGGGTTTTACAAAGAAGTATATGCACGTTGTCTAGAACTTTAGATTTTGTTTGAGTCCTTTTATAAAAGAGTATTAAACTGTTTTGTCTTCTTCTCTTATTTAGGTTTTACAGTTTTAATAATTGTAGAATTTCAGTCATTGTTCCAGTAGCATAATTGCAATTTAAGATAATAAACTTTTCATATAATTTTTAAAATACTTTTTCTATTTTTTTTTTCTAAATATGAAGTAAATGAGGATCCAAAATAGCACTGATATATTCCAGAATAGCACTGGCATATATTCCAAAATAGGTCTGATCGATTCCTTGTATGCTTGAAGCTTCACCTCTTGTAATCAGAAAGAAAGATTACCGTCTATACACCTTGTAACGAGGGTAGTCCGCCACATACTAGCATACAGGATACACCTGCAAGCAGTAGAAGCCCAGATCTGCCGTTGTATAATGCGCCGGCAGATCTGGGTATATGCAGTTTGGTATGCCTAACCAGTGAAACAAACAACATAGACCCTGATCTGCCGGCAAATGATCAGACGGCAGATCAGGGTCTATGTTGTTTGCAGTTGGATAGACTCATACACGAATACAGACGGTACTTGTTCAAACCCCCAAAGGGTTTTACAAGTGCTATTGCGGATTACAGTAATTAGATTATTACATGTGAACGTGTTTCCCAAATTAAAGTTGGATTATTGCGATCTACTCTTTCTTTTGTGCTGAAAACGAGTGGAATATACTTATTGCATTCATTTTCAGTACTGTTTCATCTATCAGCACCATACCAGCGAAGCGGGTTAATGAATACTGCGGCGAAGATGTCCCATACACAAGAATGACACAAAGACGACATTGTCCTACAACTGGGTCTTTACTACCCTTTCATGTTACCTATAATAGAAAATAATGCCATTGGAGTTAATACAAAGTTGTTTAACTACCGTCGATAATCACCTATAAGTCAGGTCTAACTGCAAACAACATAAACCCTGATAATGCGTTGGCAGACCAGGGTCTATGTTATTTGTTATACAGATTGCTCCTAACAAACTGCATAGACCCCGATATGCCGGCGCATTCTGCAACAGTAGATCTTGGTCTATGCAGTTTGCAGTTAGATAAAGCTTGTACGCGAGTACATACGGTATATTTGTTGAACGATATCCAATCACCATGACCTATTTGGTCTATTGGCTTCGTATCATCATGACAAGTTTATAAGCTTTCTGAATGGGTTGTGTATTCATGTAAAAGAAGTAATAATATGGTTTGATCCAATCATAGCAAACAACTCGTATTTCTGTAGCTAGACGAAAATATTTGGCGAGGAATTAGTCGTAATTATGATCGACGTATATACGTGCCATCATGGACGTCCGCAGGAATTCTATGCAGAGGGAGGGGGCAAAACCATTTTCCGTGGGTGGGTATATATATATATATATATATATATATATATATATATATATATATATATATATATATATATATATATATATATATATATATATCTACTGCACAATGGGCTTTTAAAAAAATCGGGGGGGGGGGGGCTGCGGACGCCCATGCGTGACATATTCATTACTACCAGGTACAAGTAAAGTTGTCTGACCTTCTACAGACGTTTATGGTTTAAATATATTTTAGAGTAAACATATTTTATTGCCTCAAAACTCAAAACCATAATATAAACGGCAGTTGAATTGAAAACAAGTTTCAATAACATACGTGTTCCTCTCCATTATAACAGTAACCATGATAACTACAGTGTGTCATGATTCACACAAAAATTAAAAGTATATAATTGAATAATAATAATGAGAGAGAGAGAGAGAGAGAGAGGAGCTGCTGTATACAAATTGTAAGATCAGGACTAGAAGCGACTAGTATTTTTAATATATCTTTGGGTTTCGAGTAAAATAAATTTATTTCGTTAAATTGTTAGTATTTCTCATCTGCAGATCAGTATCTACACTGTTATCGTGTCTAACCATGTAAACCTTTGAAAAAGATAAAAGTCTTTGTGGTAAATTCAAAGAAGAAAATGAAAGCATTGTCAACGAAATTTCACATCAACAACCGAGATCTTCAACTAAGTTAGCAGAAAATAAATCATACTTCAAAGCTCTGTATTTGTGTCAAAGAAAAGTAGAGAAGGTCTGAATTAAAAGGAATATATATATATATATATATATATATATATATATATATATATATATATATATATATATATATATATATCTTTCTAAAGTTGAATGATATGTAAATATTGGTGTAAGTACAGAAATAATTAACGATCTAAACTCGTATGAGGACTAATTCCTATCCATTGCTTAATAATTATCCATTTCAGCATTACATATTTTAATGTTTTAGTTTATTATCTAATAAACGTTCCTCTTTATCCATGATCAATCATTATGCTGCCTTTTTATAGATGAAAGTCTAAATAATTATTCCAATTTTCGGCCTCAAAATATCAGTGACAATTTAAAGCAAGCAGTACAGGTTTATACAGAACATTAATTCATGCATACAAAGATAACGTTATTTTAAAGTCACGACAATTTTTGTCCAAAAACGTTAAGCAGTGAATAATCCTGACTTTTCCATTATGTGTATCATAGTATGTTTACTATATTGATGGAAAATAGTGGCACTTTGTATGTATTCAGATCTTCTGTTCTTTTGCAGAAGAATTTTCTGATATGAAACATTGAGTCACACGATTTGATACACGTAATAATATAATATAATATAATATAATATAATATAATATAATATAATATAATATAATATAATATAATACTTACGTCTCATGAATTATGTATCCGTTCTCTTGTATACATATGCATTTGTCTCAGTATACAATGAGGTCCACAGTGATATCATTGATAATATAAGAATAACTTACAAACATCTAAAGCCATTGAGAAAATTAACGTTGTACACGTATTTGTTGAAGTTTAATTATTTCTACATAAGAAAATAATATATCTTCACCGGATAAATGTATTGTTATTTATAACCACAGCAAATATTTTCCATTACGGCTGAGCAAAGGTATAGTTTGCGTTTTAAACGGAAAGCTAATATCGTCTAGAACTAAAACAAAAGAAATTGAGCTGCCACGCTTTTAGTGTCTAGGTACTAGAAAATAAATAGGTACATTTTACGATGGTTTTTAATGTATAAATAAGAGAAGTTTTTGTGGAAGGAAGATAAACGTTTGCTTCGTAATTATTGCTATATACCGCTAATACATGCCAACAAAAACGAATAACAATAGATTGCGTTAAAAATATACAGGTTATAAACTCTCGACTTCTTGTAAAGAGAATAATTAGCGTCGTGGCACTGAAAAGGTTCGAAACACTGACCTGGTAATGCGAGTGATTTTAAGGACTCACGTGACTAATTATATGAAAGAAGGGGAACTGGTCTAGAAATGGGTGAAGATAAAATAGAGTATATATGGGTTTATCTGGCCATGATTGGTTGATAATTAAAGTAGGATTTTAGTAAACAGAATTTTTTGAGAGATTATCCTGGTTGTAACTGATAAAATAGAGACATTGTTTTATTGCTGGAATTTCAGTCCTTTTACAGATTTGATTTTGGAAAACTCATTACTGAAATTAGCACCTGATTCTTTAAGTGCAGAATTGAAAACACATATTTCAAACACATGTAGATCCAGAAAATACCGCGGCTCATATGGCTTTCTCTACACAGAAGCTGTCATTAAGGATATGTCTATACTAATAAATATAGGTTTGATCATGAGCATTCAGAAATTTAAAGTTATTGACTTTTTAATATCATGGTGTTTGCATACAGTTACTATGGCAGCTGAATATGTACCGTGAGTCCTTAAGGCAAGTGATTATTACTGGAAAAAGAGAAGTGTTATATAATATATCCGTTGTTTTTTTTTTCGGACTGAATCAATACTGAGAATGAAGTTTCATCGCAGATTTTTCAATGCTTTGATGGAAACTTCTTTCCACTTCTCCTACTCATGATAGTAGCAGTACTACTACTGCTACTACTCATAATAGTCACAGTTGCGTAGGTTGTAGAGACGTCAAACGTCACAGCACTATGCGACGTTGCCGGGCGTAAATAATACTTTTAAAGAAAAAGCCAGATATAACGTACAAAGTTAAGTATATGAAACCTTGAAAATAAATTTACCTTGCTTTTTATGGAAAGTTTGAAAATAAAACGTTTGAAAGGGATTGGGTTGTTTATACCTCCGAGACGTATAATCACGTCTCTACGTCTCTGCATATTTGTAGGGTACCTGATTTTTTTTTTTACAAAGAAACAAATTAAACAAAATCTTTTTAATGTACGTTTTCTTAAGATTGATCATACTGTGTAATATAAATATATACAAAGCTGAAATGCTCTTTGGTCGATAACGTGACTTAGTACAACAACGGTGTCCGGAACAAGTTCTGGTTTATCACAACAGACATTACATTTGTCCCAAATGTCCAGTTCATTGAAATCATTGGCCTTTTGCCTACTTCAAGCTACTCTGCCCAACCAACTTTTTCCATCACATTGGCGTATCTAAGACTCATATTGAAAATATTATCTCAGAGAGCAATGACACTCTGCGCAGCGTGACTGCGAGTCCACACGACGCAATCAACACATCGGACCACACTTTAGTTACAGCTGAAGTAAATGGCTCCCTCAAAAACTACCTGCCTGAGAGAAAACAAGAGAGCAAGCTCAACAAACCTAGATGGAATAAGTGTGATTTAGAGTGCCGATACTTTCAAGACACTATCAATAAACATCTAGACAGTAACAACCCGTTAAAGGTAACTTTATGTCCTGATCTTGAAAGTATGCTACTGCAAACCTAGACCAGAGCCGTCGAGCTAAGAATACAAGAGACAAGTGTCCCTGGAATGAAAACAAATAGCTGCAGCCTGTCAACAGTCAAAACGAGCGCTTAGGCAATGTAGATAAAAAGAGAAATCCCAAAGACCATTCCTTAAACATCATCTCTTAAACACCATCCGTAAGACTGCCAAATGCAACCAGAGGAAGGAACTTCGCATCCTTGCTGCACAGGCAAGAGATCAACTATATGTCGATGTAATGGTAGCAGCCAAGTGAGACCAAAGACTCTTTTACAAGCTGGTAAACAAGTAGAGTAAACCAAGTCATATTCAAACAGAACTCCGTTACCTGCAGAACAACAAACTAGTACTCTCTGAAGAAATATTAGACGAATGGAAACGCCATTTTGAATGGCTAGCGACACTGGGTAACAATAATGATTTTTACGAGAACTACTTATAGTTAGTCTCCAACGATTTGCAACTACTAGAAGAGATTACCAGCAATCAATCGGAGTCCATGCCATTGCAATCATAGGTCGAGGTTGAGAAAGTAATAACCAAACCATCCAACAACAAGGGTCTAGACCAACTCCTGAGAGTTGTCATGCCAAACTCCTCCCTTTACTACGCAGCACTGCTAGCTGCGGAAGTGATAAACGAGGTGATGGATGCTAACAGCTCATTTGCTGAAAAGGCAATCACTGGGTTCTTTTCCTGAAGGATGTGCAGATGGCCTCCACTAGTACGGTGAAATGGCAAAATGGTCTCAGAAACCCTTTCGACATTGCATTGGCCAAGCATCAACCAAGGGACAAACTTATCACTTATCTCTACAAGTTCTTCAACAATGATCTTCTTCATACCTCTAGTCTTAGAATCTGGGGGCTTCAATTGGCACAACATTTGTGGGATAACCAACGGTAGCCGACGACGTTGCCATCCACGGAAGATTTATAAACTTCCTTACAGACAATATTCAACTTCACCTGTGTCGACCGCTTCACCATTCATTCATCCAAGAGCGACATAGTGATAATAAATGGTCCTAAGATATGGGTAATAAAATTCTGTGAACAAATGGAATAAAGTTGTTGAAAGGGCAGAAGCAACAACGTACCTTGACACCTACAGGCGGTCCAATCTAAAAGCTGACACGGAAGACAGACAACAGAAAGGGAGAAGAGCTCAGTATGCTGTCATGGGTGCAGGCCAACACACGAAGAATGGAGTAAATTCAATCGTCTCATTCATCATGTACTGTACTTTTCACATTCAGATTCCTCAGCAGTTGGCCATACCTGATGTTGTGATGTTGAGATCCACAGTTGGTGGGATATACGTGTTCTCATTGTGAGGCATATTACAGATTGACCATTCTCATTTAGAGTGGATACCCCACATGTGCCTCTTCTCTTTGTTTTGATATACTGCCAGGACTTCTTGGTTCTCCTAGGTTTCCTTTATCTTCTAAGTTGGTATCCATTTCTAATAGTCTGTATAGATACTTACTGACTGGCATGCCACCCCCCCCCATACCCCCCCCCCCACTACAACAAAACAAACAAAACAAACAACCGAAATCAGGAATAGTGTTAGAATGGGATTTTAGAGTTCTTTTACTGATCAGGGATAACCCGTTTTAAACGCCATGACTTTACCCCCGCTGCAAACGCGATTGCATCAGCGGACAAAACGATAAATCCCCGCGGCATACAAACGCAGGTCCGCGCATGCTCGCGCGGTTGGTTTGCGATTTTTGGTTACCGGTCAGCCAGTTCTGGTAGCAGCACCGTGACAGATCGAATCAGACCAACAATGCAAAAGTGATTCACTATTAGAAAATTGCAGTGGAATATTATATATTGTTATCGAAAGCACTACCATTTGACACATATAGTATAGTGAAAGAATTCGCGTCTGTGACTAATACGGGAATCAAATTTCCCAAGCAATAAGCAATGGTGCGTTTGTAGCGTCACAGGAAAGATCAAATCGCTGTTTAGCCTGAATGCGTCATATCGATTCATCAAAGAGGCTCAAAAGACGCTGTACGATTTTTCAAATACGTATCCCGAGCATCTTGATAAATTCATCGTGTTAGAGATTGCGGTGGAGCAAGCACGACGAAAACTCAGAGAAGAATATAACAAGACAAGTAAAAAGTCATTGTATGATATTGTATACGAAAAGTTAAAGTCGCTGACGTTGACTGAGTTGCCCAGCAATATGCCCAGCAAAGACAGCGCAATAATAATAATAATAATAATAATAATAATAATAATAATAATAATAATAATAATAATATATACTTTATTTATAGAGGGTGACTCATTTAGTCCAGGGCTATTCTCTCTTGAGGACTCTTAAGAAAAGTATAACAATCTGCATCATACAAAAGATAATAGTAATTACTATTTATTTTAACATGTATTTAGTATTATAGATACTAATTTATATTATAATCTATTAGTATTAAATACGCGGGCACGTCCAAAGAAGCAAAGTTTTCCGGGTTCAAGATGAACATTGTTCTCGTTGCGGATTTTCCATACTAAATTCAACCTCAAAAGATATTCAATCTCACGCGCATGGTTTCACAGTGGTGACCTTGAGATCTTGAACCGCGAAGACACTGAGGTCATCAATGATGAAATCGATAAAGGTTTTGCTATGATCCTGGGGAGGTTTGATAAATACACCCGAGCAGGTTCAGGATGGACTCTTTAGATGCGTGGAAGTTTATGTTCAGGTTTACCCGTACAAGCCTTTCCGCGGGTCGAGTTATATTCCAACGCCTACTTGTATTCCACGGCGAGCAGTGATAAACGTGTACAACAACGACAACCGGTGTTTCGAATTGGCGATCTTATCCGCGCTACATTTTGCGCGCGACAATACAGATCAGCCTCGAAAATACAAACAGTACATGGGTGAACTCGAGTTTGGCAACGTAGAATTCCCCGTACAGGTTTATGACATCGGCAAGTTTGAAAGACTTAACCCTGCCATCGCCGTCAATGTGTTTGCTTGGAACAGCGGCCTTCAGACGATTCGACTATCCTCACGTGCACAAAGCAAAGATTCGTGCGTGCGGGTCAACGTTCATCTGTTGTTTTTGAGCAACATGGGGGGTCCAGCTGCGCGGCACTATTTGATGTGGATAAAAGATTTTCCCCGGATGGTGTACTGGCACAGCAAGCACAAGACGAAAAAATGTCCATGCTGACCCGCATGTCTGCATTTAGCACTCAGCAGCTGCTTGAAGACCATGACCTTTACTGCGGGGGAGTCAGCGAGAAGCCACAGTGTTTGAACGTTCCCAGGAACGAGCAAAGGTCGTTTGGGAAAGCTCACCGCCCCCTCCCTCCACAGTTCAATAAATACGAAGCAAGTTCCTGAACAAGTCCCATGCGGGTTTTGCCACACTGTTGTCAGATGCGACGGAGCGACTGAGCCGCCAATGTTGTACCGCGGCAAGGACACGATTGATGTATTTATTAAATCGTTCGAGGTCACAGCGCAATGGATCCAACAACAACTCTGCTCTCCTGGGGACATGATTATGATCTAAGATGACATTCACGAGTTTTCCGCGGCGACCCATTGTTGGATCTGCGATGGTCCCTTTGACGCCGACGGTTCTGAAACCTCCGGTGGAGCTGAAAACTCCGGAAGCGAAGCTTCTCGAGGTAGCAATCACTGTCACATCACTGGCGCGTACAGAGGAGCCGCACACAGCGCATGCAACCTGCAGCTGCGAATTTACTCCAGCAAAATAAGGATTCCGGTTGTGCTTTATAACCTGCGCGGGTATGATGGTCACTTGATCATGCAAGGAATTGTAACGGCATCGAACGCGGTAACAAGTGTCATTCTCAAAGACAAGGAAAAATACACGACGTTTCGGTTGGACAAGCTGCAACTCATTGACTCGCTGCAGTTTCTCAACTCCAGCCTGGACAAACTCGGCAACAATTTTGTGGTAGGAAGCGAAGCTTCCCGCGATCTCTTTACTATCACTCTCGATACTGCGCCCTGAACGTGGAACGTTCGGCTTGCTCACCCGCAAAGGATTATGGCCCTACAAGTACATAAGCGACTGGGAACAGTTTTCTGAAACTCAGTTGCCGCCGATTGAGGCCTTCTATTCATCGCTGTCCCGCGAAGACATATCCGCCGACGATTACGCGCAAGCGCACAACGTCTGGTCCGCGTTTGGTTGTCGATATCTCGGTGACTACCACGATCTGTATCTGCGCATGGATCTGTTGCTGCTCGCGGATGTCTTTGAGGCGTTCCATGATACAGTCATGCGTGCTTGACCCTGCACATTACTTCTCATCGACGGAAATGGCCTGGGATGCGTTGCTGTCGAAAATCAAAATCGAGTTGGAACATCTCACCGACATCGATCAACATTTGTTCGTCGAACGTGGTATCCGCGGCGGGATTTTCTTGGTGAGTCATCCCTACACTGGCGCGAACGACCCTAGCGTGGACGGATACGACCCTGCCCTCCCGAAGAGTCACATGTTCTACTTTGATCCAAACAACCTGCAGCAATGGGCGATGATTCAACCGATGCCCGTAGGTGAGTTTACGTGGGTAGATTCCGCGCACGTGCATGTCCACAAACATATACGCGAGTACGACAAAAACAGCGACCATGGATATTTCTTCGAAGTCGACCTGGAATACCCCGACAAGCTTCACCACGCCCACAACGATTATCCACTGGCTCCGGAAGTGTTGTTGGTGCCCCGCGAGTGGTTGTCGCCGTACTAGTGAACGACTTCGGTGGCAAGTTCGTCGAATGCACCAAGCTGGTTCCGAATCTGCGCCGGAAACTCAACTATGTTATTCACGCACGAAACCTGCAGTTGTATCAGCTGGTGCGTCTCGATTCTATTAGGTGTTGCGGTTTCGCCAGCGCGCGTGGATGCCCCATTACAATCAGATGAATACGGACCTGCGAACGGCCGCCACGAACGAATTTGAAAAGGACTTCTTCAAGCTGACGAACAATGCCTTGTTTGGGAAAACCATGGAGAATATGCGAAAACGAATCCGCGTTGACATTGTCTGGGACAGTATGCGAGATAAACTTCACAGGTTGATTGCCGACCACGAGTCACGCTAGATATTCGATGGCGGAATCGTTGCCGTACAGAGCAGGAAATCTCGGTTAAAATTTGACGAAACCCATTTACGTTGGCGAGTCCCTGTTGGATCTGGCAAAGCTACTCGTGTACGAGTTCTACAACTCAATCAAGCTGCGGTACGGCGACAACATTAAGATGCTGTACATGGATACGGACTCGTTACTGATGCACATTACCACCAATGACATCTACGCGGACATGGGACAATTCGCTGACAAATTCGACACCAGCTAGTACATGAAGACCATCTGCTTTTCAGCAACGTTAACCAGAAAGTCGTGGGAACATTCAAAGACGAATGTGCGGATTGATTTTTGCTGATGGAATCACCACTTACGCGTCAGGGCACGCATGGATCCTAAAATATACCTCGGCGGTAATTGTGTATTCGCTGGAAAGACTTGTAATTCCTCTCGCACAAATGACCTTCGTTCCCGATGGCGCCAAATGGTAGCGCTTTGGTTGTCTCGGAAGATCAATTTCGTACGAGATCGTAAATGCATGGACAGACCCTACCGGGTCAGTAGCACGATATTGTCCGCCTTCCAGCTCTCTTTGGGCATACAGATACCGAACAAGATTGTCCTCAACCAAGTCTAACGCGGCTTGCTGCAGCGGCAAAGCCGCTTTGTGGGCGGGCAAGGGTTTTCTGTCGAATCTCGTCAGTGAGTCTCAACCCAGTCGTGCGTGTAATTTCATTGTTCACTACTGCTATGACCGAGCAAAGCCGCGTCACTCACTCTCGGGACCAATCAGAATCAACAATTCCTGCGCGTACTGATGCCCGAATAATCGTTCCGCAAGTGTACGGTTAAATCGTTCCACAATGGCCTGGTCGTAATGCACGCCGGCATGTCTACGACGAACCCGCACATGATATTTCGCCAACAACGCAGCAACAGCACACTAAAATTCCTTGCCCGGGTACACCTGCAGAAGCTGTGGCCATGTTAACGGCCCACAAGCGCAGATGCGCTTGAACGCGTCTGCGACACTTGTTCAATCCTTAGACGTCAGCAGCTCGGTTTCCTGCTATCTGCTGGCAACATCTACGACGGTTTGTGCGTATGTGTATGTGCTCGCACGTCCACGACCACGGCGTGCTTGCACTCTGCGTACCTGATTGAGCGTGAGAAAAAAGATATCAGCTTAGTGAACTTCGCTGGGCGTCGAAACATCAAACCATACACGGGAAATCTTCCTTGGGGTGGGTAAAGAAATTTGCCACAACGCCTGTTTGGCCAGCCATGCTCTGACGACGTTATTGCTAACTTTTGCCGCGCTCGCTAACTTTGCAACGGCTGCTTCGCCCTTCCAATAACCTCCAGGACTGTATTATAACGCCAGTTTCGCGTCCATGTTTGTTATATCAAGGCTTTGCCTCCAATTGGAATCTTGGCCTTCCCACCTCCTTTGACAATCCATCTGGCGATTCTTTTTCCTACAGCCGGTCGCGCAATCGCATTCAAATCATGGATGAGATCCACGTCGGTTTTTGACGCGGACGGATATAGCTTGATGTTTTATACGCGAAATCTTGTCGCTAACTTGCAGCAGTTTACAGTTTCTTGTCAGGGGCTTTAGTCGGTTATTGGAATCCAGTCTTATATCCAGCCGTGTTACAGGCCCGCTGTAATTGTATACAGGGATATGCTTTTCATCAGGATATTAACTCGATGGTACCCAGGGGAGTTTGGGTAACGCAGCAGCGATATCGCTGCCAAGTGTTTGTTTTGGACCCTGCGCGTCCGCATTGAAAAGCTCCGCTTCCAGCCATGAATGTAAAATTAATTGCTCCACACCGGGAACAAGTTCCAGCGATTCCGGTTTTGCCATTACGCGTTGAATTTGTGGTACGAGTTTTCATGCGACATCGCACACAATATGAAGGCATGCTTATAAGTATACAACAATTGACATTAAATATGGGATCGTCTCGAAAGTTTTCAATCATTGACTTCTCTGCGTCGGTGAAGCCTTGGCCGCCCAAGCACAGCAACTTGTTTCTGAACTCGGTTCGCGCGCTGATCATTGGCTTGGCCGGATCCGTGAAAGCTCAACTGATGCTGAATCTTATCATGCAATGGTTAACGTGGGATCGGTTGTACGTGCTTGTGTCAATTGCGGATAATCAGCCTTGTTATGATGTACTCAAGGATTTCGCTGTTTTTCAGTTCTTTCCACGATCGATGAAGCCCCTATCATCAACGACCTTGACCCATAAAATAATAATCTTGATGTGATGCTTGACCGGCAAGACAACCCCGCGAGAATATTTTTTCGGGGCCGGCACAAGAATGCAGTCGTGATCTATGTGACACAACGATACGCGCACGTGCCCAAAGTGATCCGGGACAACTGCAAATGTTGATGATATTTTAGGGGTTTACGCGCATGGTCTTGCAAACATTCATTGGACCTGGTGTGTAGTCGATTCCTCGTGGGATGAGTTTCAGAATACGTTCGCGGAGGTCACCCGGGATCCGAATAGTTTTGTCACGATCGCCTTGAATGGTGTGGGAAAAAGTTTCCCGGCAGCAACGTTATAGCAGAGGGTGGTGACCGACGCCGCAAAGCTGCCCGTGAACAACTGGAACTTCACCGTGACTACATAGATGTTCGCAAAGTGTCAAAGATATGTTTCAGTCGCAGCAATCCGCACGGGAAGATCTTGGAGCAGAAATACAACCTGGTCCGGTTGTCAAGACAGCTAAACGCTCCAAGGATATCAAGAAAGCCACGAGAGAAACCACGACGACCATCAAACGCCTGCCAGAGGCGATGGAGAGAATCAGAGAAGACCTAGATGCGACCAGATGCGTCATTGGGGAAACGCAAGAAGACGTCGGAGAGGCAATGGGGTATCTTCCATAATAACAACCACCCGAGTACAAGTCGGAGATGCAAACAGTTCTCAATTATTTACAGAAAAAGTTCGCGTAAACCGTGAATGGCCCAAATAGGTATTTAGATAATTTACTGAAAAAATCAAAAGCTGATGGTTGGGAGTGGAATCATTGTTGACAGCACACGTAAGGAATTTTGCAACCAAAAACTTGAAAAATCTCCAATAAATTGTGAATAGAATATATAATAAGACACATGAAACAAGAAAGCTTTCCGACTCGTCCACTACACAGACATACATCTGCACACGTATTTCCATACGATTTTTTTTATGGACTCGAATCCCCATAAAAAAGTCCACCTGAACTCTAACCCGAACCCGAACTTGACCCCGAACCCGAACCTGAACGCCCACCTAAACTTCAACCCAAACAACCAAGACCCATGTTGCAAGAAACAATTGTTTTAAATCATGCCGACTTTAAATAAATCTTATCTTATCTTACCATAGATGTTACATAGGACAAATTTTTGGGGAGCCATATATCGGCCACAAAATCGGATGACGCTTGATTGCCGTAACCTGATACATTTCTTTTGTTTCAAGCAGTTAAAAACTGGGCCATCTGCATGCAAATTTGAACAAATTATTCCTCTTGTCAAATTGGAATAGTTGATTTGCCAGAGAGTAAATCAATTCAAAGTGTAAAGTTGATATGCAGATATACAAATTTCAGGGAAAATCACAACATAGCATTATATTTAAAATTATACAGATATTATTATATGTAGTAGCGATTTAACATATAGCAAATAAAAAAATTATATTATCGCATTTTATGCAGAAAATGACATTGCACACATAAATGCACTGATCTTAGGCAATGCAACAACACTCTACTTCAGTTGAGCAGTACCACATACAATATATAAATTTAGTTCAGCACATATAATACAGAGCAAAACTGTCAGCAAGAATCAAGGAGATTGTTTCCAGCAGACTTTCAGTCTCTCCACCGCCACTAATATATATATATATATATATATATATATATATATATATATATATATATATATATATATATATATATATATATATATATATATATATATATATATATATATATTAGATTATATTAGATTATATTATAATATTTTATTATATTATATATTCGCTATATTGTGTTACTTTACCCAAAATAAAAGCTGGGGTGCTCACAGAAAGTACAAGATATATAACCAACAACAACAACAACAATGGCAGCGCCCATAAATATCACTCGTGAAATGCATGTATCTTATCGCTGTCCTTCTTTGCGTTGAAATCATTATAGACTTCGGTTTCTTGGGTCTGATTCGATTCCAAAAACTAATCTATGCAATTTTTAGGACCAGGGTAATAATTAGGGCAGAGTTGAATTCCGGTATGTTGGTAAGACAAGTTTCGTATATTGTTTTTAGTTTACACAAAAATAAAATGAAAAGTAGATTGTTCCTCAATTTTGTGTGTGGTCATTTTACTTTCAGAATTAAGCAAGGGGATGGTGTCATCCTTGCTTGCACCACATCCTGTGCTAGTGCAAGCTTTTGTGTGTGGTCATTACTTTTCAGAATTAAGCAAAGGGATGGTGTGATCCTTGCTTGCACCACATCCTGTGCTAGTGCAAGCTTTTGTGTGTGGTCATTTTACTTTCAGAATTAAGCAAGGGGATGGTGTGATCCTTGCTTGCCCCACATCCTGTGCTAGTGCAAGCTTTTGTGTGTGTCTTACGACAATTATTAAAGACATTTCATATTTTTTAAAAATTTTGCGAGAGGATATCGACATCTGCTTCTTACCAAAACTGCATTCTCTCTTTACTATTATATTAAGTTGGCAGAGAAAAAACAATGTAATGAAATAAGAGGAAAAGAAAAAATATAACAATAGCATACTTGCCATATTCCCAGACAGTGTTGGGTTTTTTTTGAGACTCAAAAAGTGTGTTTTGAGGTCTCAAGGGTGGTGGGGGTGGTGGTGGTGGTGTCAGTGCATGTTACTCCCCCCCAAAGCAACGTCATTCAAATGAGAATAAGTTATCTTCTCAAATTAGCCTATAGCAAATGACTGGAAATTAAAATCTGAATAAAAGAAAATACCATCTGTTTTCTCTGAAGCATTTAATATATTTACCCCAAACAAATTTTTTTTAAATGGTATACTTAGAATTGTCAAATAACATCACCACAAACATGGTCACAACCTCACAGACATTAAATACAAAAATACACGAAGTTACTGTCTTTGAAATCCAATGGAGAGTGGAATGTAGTTTTAATTACATGTAGTCTTTGTTGCTTTCAGTAGTTGGTCTGACTGTAATGCAAGTGTCATTTGTGTTCACAAATATGCCTACACTTTTCCTTCGCGAATGTGTATCCACATCTATGTTGGCGCAAGCAATGACCAAAGTCGCTAAAAGTGATAAAACCTGTAAGATGACAATGAATATCCATTTCAAAACAATGAATCGGGCAATGAAAATATTTAAGGTTTGTGGTAGTCAGCCGAGTTGCTAAAGTCTTTGACTGCTGCTATTGTAACGTATTTTCGAGGTTAAAGTCACGCCTACGGCAGTGAAGATTTAATTTATTCTCAGGCTGAATTAATGAAAAAAGGTACCAATTTATGGAAATACACAATTAGTGATTTGATTAATGATTTAATACTTTTATATTATTAAAATTCCATGGTGCAGTTCATTTCAGGTTAACCAGATATTAAAACATGTTGATGTTTTCATGAGTTACTTGATCACATGATAAAACATTTATTGCAATCGTGTAAATGTCCAAGGAAAATACGAGAAAGTTAAGGTGGCAAAACTGTCGAAGCAAATAAGATTATCTCATTTTTTTAGCACTTCTATTGGATTATGTATTACAATATTCCTTTGTCCCTGTAAAATGTTGCCTGTCCCCCAATTCTGGAGGGTGAGGGACACAGTGTCCCCTGACCTTTGAATCCTAAGTGCAACACTGCATTTGAGATTGAATGGTGCTGTTGTTCAACCTACCAAAATAATCATGTTTTGAATTTTATATATGGAGTAAAAATCCGGCTTCAAAGAAACGTTGCAGCTGATCACAAACTTTAATAAAGATTTCTTCAACATTCTCATTCAATGCAGTCAATGATGTGTATGTAATAACATTTGTTTTTCAACACGCATCTGTTTGATATAATTAACTTCAGACAAATTGGGTTGTTCCACTTAGTGTACTTTACCTATGCAAATTAGCCTAATGGGCTCTCCCTCAGCAGTGCTCAAAGGATTTGACACGACATCACCCAAGCTATTGTGAGCCAGTTCAGTAAATCTTTGAAAGGTGTATGTTTATTGCTGACCACCTTACCTTTTAATTGTCTCTAAAACATCTGTATCAACTTCCCCGAGGATAGTTTTACATGAGCTCTGAACAAGACTATTTACTGTTTATACATACCACAGATTACGGGCATATACCATTGTGTTCAAGAAATGCACTTTTTTTGTGGGAACATTTATTTTTCGCTAAGATTGCTGAAAATCGTGTTTTTCGAAACATGACCTTGTCATGGGGTTTGGGAGTCCAGAATTGTGTTTTTTGTTATAGACATTGTGTTATGGCATGTATGACAATAGGAACATTTAAATTTCTCAATTTCGACCATCTGGCTAATGAAGTGGCTCCCAGAGTTTCAACCCATCAAGTTCTAGACTTCATTAGATCTTACTTGCATTTGGCCCTAAGCTGTTTCAAAATCTTCCGAGTGGAGAGCTCTGGCTTGAAAGATAATAAAGTTCGGAGCCTTGGCTGCTACAGATGTTAAAGAGTTGCAAACACTAACTCGTGATAAAAATGTATTAAACCTCATCCTGACCTCATTACCAGGCAATTCTTGTACATTCATTCACCTGACCGGTTTAGTGACCATGATGTTATAGCATGTACCCTATCTATACAAGTACATGTATCACCCAAAAAACAAAAACTGTTGAAAATTCTATTTTGTTTAGCAAAAGAAATTTTGATGCAGTGAGATCTGAAGCTAGCATCTTAGCACAATTTCAATATTTAAACAGTCTGGAAAATAAGAGGGACATTGAAGTAAACTGGAAAATTATAAAATCTTTTCTAATTACTGCAGTTGAAAAAAATGTTTCTGCCTTGGATTACAGACAACATTAGAAAACTAGTTCATAGAAAAAACAAAACTCATGCTCATACATGTGATAGAACAGAGAGGTCAGCTTACGACAGATCAGGAGATCTGCAAAATTTGGTCAGGAGTTTTGACTTAAAAAGAGAAAGGATTTTTCATTGACCTGATTTTTAGTATGCAAATGGACAAAAATTACAACTATGAACAAATTTCAATTTGTTAAATAGTAAAATATGCACATCTCATCACGTCAGTCCTTTCACAGTAACTTGTTACCATTCATACTCTGCTTTTATATGTACTACAAGCATTTTTAGCATCTCTTTGGAGATCATTGTCTGGATTATATTTGTGGCAGTCCTCATCATTGTTGATCATAACACTTCGGAGATGATGTATTGTTACTGGATCCATGTTTCCTCTGGAGTCAGTCTAAATATTCCTCAGAATGGAAAATTTCCTTTCAGTGTCTGCTTTGGAATGTGGCAATGTTAATACAACTCTCCTGAGTCCACCAAGAAGTTTAATTGTTTCCTGCCTGTGGGTAGATTAAGATTGCCAGCCAGAACTTCTCAAGATTGGTGCTGAGTCAAATTTGGGACGTTCCTCTTAAAATCAACTTTATAGGAATGGCAGAATGCATATTCATGTCCCTTCGAACTTGATTCCAACCAATGAAATTTCTTGTTTCCATCCATTATTGAATTGTGTGTGATATTTAGGGTGTTTAGATTTTGGCGTTTTAACATTGGGAGATCACACATGCATAGATATTGACAAATGTTAAATACCAATACCAAACTGACCAGTTTTATGCCACTTAAGCTCTTTTGTAGTTTCTAATCCAACCGTAATTCATTAATGTCTTTAATTCTTTCAGAATTACTACTGATTACATATGGTATAATCCTGTGTTTACTTTTAGGTTATTGTCTGTCGAATTAGCAATTAAAGTGTCATGATCACAGTCACATGATCACAGGAAGTCTTTACCGGAAATATACTACACTGGAAGCAAGGTGTTAAAAAAAACCAGTAAAATGTCTGTTCCAGATTTTTTTAAATAATAATTTTTTGAGTATGAGCATGATTGCAATGAGTGATGGGAGAGATGGGAGACACCCCTCCCAGAGGTTCACATGTATGCATGCTAAAGCAAAGCATACTGGCAGTGAAAAATTAAGAACAAAATGGAAACAGTTAAGAGGTGAAATTAAAGAAAATGTTAAAAATTCACTTAACAACTACATCAACAACATGATTGGAAACCTAACCTCAGATTCAAAATCATTCTGGAGATACATCAATAGCCAATAAAAAAGACTCACAGGGCATTCCTCTACTTAAGACAGATACCAAATTAGTAGAAACAGATACAGAGAAGGCTGAAACACTGAACATACAATTCTGCAGTGTTTTAACCATTTCAGTGACATGGCTTCACCATGTATATTCCCAAAAGTACCAAAAATGAATGATATTGTAGTAACATGTTCAGGGGTTCAGAAGTTGCTACCTGGTTTAAACCCATCAAAAACTTGTGGTCCAGACGACATTCAACCAAAAATACTCAAGGAATTATCTTCTGAGTTTACACCAGTGTTATACACCTCTTTCAACAATCTTTGGACATTTGCAACATCCCAAATGATTGGTTTCTAGCAAATATATGCCCACTATTTAAAAAAGATGATTGCACAATGGCCAGTAATTACCGCCCAATCTCATTCACAAGTGTTTTTTGCAAAGTACTTGAGCATGTTGTCTCTTCTAACATCATGAAGCACTTGGATAACATTTCTATCATATCAGATAAACAACATGCCTTCTGGAAATTACACAGCTACAACACACAACGGTGTTGTGTTATTGATGATTGGGCTAAACATTTAGATAAAGGTAACCTAGTAAATATTAGACTTTTAAAAAGTTTTGACACTGTCCCCCATGAATTGTTAAAGAGTGAACTATTTTATTATGGAATTGCAAGGCAAAACTCTATGCTGGATAGACTCTTTTTTTAAGTTTCTGAGAACAATGTGTGGTGGTAAATGGTACAAAATCTGGCTGGTCCAAAGTATCTTCTGGAGTACCTCAAGGCACATTATTTGGACCAGTGCTCTTCTTGCACATCAATGACATCATGATTGAAACTGACTCAGAAATTTGCCTCATTGCAGATGACTGTTTATGTTATAGATCAAGCAAAACCAAGCAGGATACGAAGATATTACAAAATGACATTAATAAAATAGAACAGTGGGCAGAAAAATGAGGCATGGAATTCCAACCTAAAAAATAACAAGAAAGAAATGCCATAGAACCAGTATGTCATATTCATTGGAAGGTACTATTTTAGAAAACCTCTATCAAATAAAATATTTAGGGGTCACAACCACCAGTGGTCTGAAATGGAACCTTCAAATTTAAGAATTATGCACCAGAACAAATCGTTCTTTAGGCCTATTAAGAAGTAACTTGTCATCATGCTGACAAAATGTGAAAGAATTAGTTTTCAGTGTTTTAGTTAGACCTTTTGTAGAATATGCTTGTAGAGTTTGGGACCCCCATTCCCAATTTTTAGAAGATGAAATTGAAAAAATCCAAAAGTGAGCAGCCAGGTTTGTTACATCCAGTTATGACTATACCCCAGAAAGTATGACCTCAGTATGGAATAAGTTGCCATGGAAACCATTAAAAAGACATAGACTGGAAAATAGATTAATATTTCTCTACAAAGGTCTAAAAAAAAGCAAAAATACCTTGCCACAATTTAATCAAACCAAGAAGAACCAGTAGAAATTAACATGAATATACTTATATGATACCATATGCACAAAGTTTTAGTTACAAATTCAGCTTTTTCCTCCAAACAACCAAAGACTGGAATTAATTACCACAAATATTAATCACAACTGCCAGTCCTCAGAAAACCAAATTGAAACTTTTCAAAATTAGTACGGACACATTTTTTCTTCAATAAGTTCTTGTTGTAAAGGTTGATGCTGCATGTTGCAAAAATGTCATTATGACGTAGCACCGAACTAATCAAGATCAAGATCAAGACCCACCTAGGAATTGACCTTGGGCAAAAAACTGTTATTTAAAGACATGGTAGACACCGTATACTGACTAAATTTTAGAGATTGATTTGATCCTGTTTTGGAAGATGCAGGAGTGAGGAATTCTGGTGCTGTGATGTCTACAAGGTTGTATCGTATATACTTGCGTATAATTTGATACCAACTGCATAGACCCAGATCTGCCGTCGCATAATATGCCGGCAGATCTGGGTCAATGCAGTTTGTAAGGACTAATCAGTAGAACAAACAATATAGACCCTGATCTGCTGGTGCATTATGCGACGGCAGATCAGAGTCTATGTTGTTGGATCCGGATAATACACAAGTATATACAACTTATATGTTTTTGTATAACATCATATGCTGTTGCTTGGTTCTCCTTTTTGCTGCTGACTCCCAGCCAAGTTTTCAATCATCTAACATTGCTTCTGTTGCATTATCTATTGGTAGTGCATCTTGCCACATGACATCGCACCATCTCAATTTTGTGCTTATCCTGGTTAGTGTATGGATTCTAAACAGTAGCACAGTACTTCAGATTGGTACAGATGAGTTTGAATTGTTCTGAGCTAGGCCTTGGTCTGTGATTTGCTGATGCATAAATTCCTTTTCAAAATCCCAACATGCTGTTTTCCTTTTCCAATGTTCTGTTGGTATGGTTTTCCAGGAGAGATTTGAAGAAATATGCACAGCCAGATATTTAATAGAGCTGGTGACATCCAGTTTGTGTCATTGAAGACTGCATGTAAATAGTACATGGGTCTGTTTCCTGGTCAGTTTGAGAACATTACACTTCTTTAGATGAAAAAATATGCACCAGTTACTGCACAAAACCAGTTGTTCCATGATGTATATCTACTTTTGATTGTGTGCAGTATTTTGATGGTTACATCATTGAAATTTATGTTAAAATCTTAGGAATTAGTTTCTCTGCTGCCATAAAAAATACTTCGAAAATTACAAATAAATATATATCATATGGCATTAACTGGTTTTGAGCAACAGCTCGAGCTGACCCCAGTGCTCTAAATAAAAAAATTCAAATTCTAAATTTGAAGGGTCAAACTTTAAATTTAAGGAATCAAAGACTTTAAGTTTAATAATATTCCAGTAGTTTCTTTATCAGTATAAAGATAAAACTTTCCAAAGAAAGCGTTACTGTCAACTTTTGATGTATATAATATGGGCATCTGTGTGCATGTTCTTGTGCATAAGAAAAGTATTTTGTAAAAGTATTAAACATGTGCTGTCCCTGTTCATTTAGTCAATTCTTTGTACTTTGGCATGTGAGTAAAAGAGACAGAGAGTGAATCAACTGTAAGTGAATGTGCATGTATTTGTATGACTTCTCTGCCAGAGTAGTGCCAAGAGATTGGAAAATAGTAAGGGACGTTACACTTTAAATTGACATTATTTTAACTCCTTAAATTAAATAATAATAAAATAAAATAAACACTCTTCAGACTTTATAAAAATAGTAAATTTATCTCATTTTGAGTTGCTTTGTAACTTTTTAACTGTGTATAATGCTAACCTTGAAAATAAGTGACTATTGAAAACAGTGATAGTCTCTTGGAAGCCTTCTCTTCTTATTGTAATAAAGTGAAATAGTGGATTAATTAATTTATCTTTATTAGTATTAAGCAAAAAAAAAAATTCAATTGAGACAGGTATGCATATATTTGGGTTACAGAAGAATAGAATTTGATTGACTCCTGGAAGGTTCATGTGTGACTCTGCGGCAGGATTTTTGTAGATCATTAGATGTAAATAGCCACTAAAACATCACGGAAGTTGATTACTATAGATCATTAGATGTAAATAGTCACTAAAACATCACAGAAGTTGATTACTATAGATCATTAGATGTAAATAGCCACTAAAACATCACAGAAGTTGATTACAATAGATAATTAGATGTAAATAGCCACTAAAATATCACAGAAGTTGATTACAATAGATCATTAGATGTAAATAGCCACTAAAATATCACAGAAGTTGATTAAAATAGATCATTAGATGTAAATAGTCACTAAAACATCACAGAAGTTGATTACAATAGATCATTAGATGTAAATAGCCACTAAAATATCACAGAAGTTGATTACAATAGATCATTAGATGTAAATAGCCACTAAAATATCACAGAAGTTGATTACAATAGATCATTAGATGTAAATAGCCACTAAAAATATCACAGAAGTTGATTACAAACCAAGTTACTATTGAGGAACAACCGTTTGTTTATGTGATAAATGACATGAAAGATGGCTTTGTATGTAGAAAACAATAACACACAATGGAGGGGTGTGAGAGAGATAGGTGGCAGCTCTAGGTAAAATAAAGTCAATTTAGAATTCTTAACTTTATATTGAAGGGGAAATGACAAGACATAGAGTGACTATTTCACCTGAATCCCTCACCAGTGTGGACCCCCTAAATTTAACTGATTGTTGATTGATTAGGTTTTCAGATTCATATATTTTCAACACATTGGCTGAAACTAAAACTCAGTTCTTTTTGTTTGACCATCATGACACATGTTATAAACGGCTACTTTGAAGTAAGAAGGCATATCAGGTCACAAGCTGACCATTTGTCACCCATTGGATTAAAGTGTACATCTATGGTTTTAGGTATGGGCTTAATTCATTATTAACACTAACCCTATTGACTCTGTGATGTTAAAAAAAATCTTTAACAGTAATGTACTACAAACATGGTCAAAACTGAGGTGCATCACAGGTAGTTACCACCTTGAAAACGTGCATGACAGTAGATACAATGTAAAGTGTGATCATGTAGCTAAGCCTGTTCATGGAGAAAATTGTTTGATTTGAACTAAAAAACTGTCAACATGGTCACTTTTGTACAGGATGATTAGCACTACAACAGACTACAGTACTGCAGTCTTCCCTCTCTTGCACCATAATTCCTTAGAATCACCTACCACCAGATATTCACATCTACCATATATACTAGCATATAATCCAGTACCAACTGCAAACTGCATAGACCCAGATCTGCCATCGCATAATGCGCCGGCAGATCTGGGTCTATGCAGTTTGTAAGGACTAATCATTAGAACAAACAACATAAACCCTGATCTGCCAGCACAATATGCGACAGCAGATCAAGGTCTGTTTTGTTTGCATTTGGACTCCGCTTATACGCGAGTATATACGGTAATAAATATCTGGATCAGGTCAAGATAAGGCTGTTAGTCAAGTTGAAGATGTCTCACCCTACGGTTCAATCGGTCCAATCGTTGCTCTCACGCTTTGATCTACACTAACACCCTGTGTCATATTTGATTGCAACAATTTTATCGGATGTTTTTCAGTTAAACATGCACTGTGTAGGTCCCTAGTATGGAGTAGACAATATTTTAAGATAGGCAAATACATGTATTTAGGAACATCATGCGTCCTTACTGCAGATTCCTTTGCTGACAACTACATCTCACTTCCAGTACTCGTGAGACTGCAAATATCTATCATCTTCAATTTTAGTGAAAGTACGGAATGTTTGTACTTTTTTCCCCTGATGCAATGTACAGATGTGAAGCAACCAACCAAGCATGACAGTTCATGAGGAAGTTTCCAAACTAGCAATTATGGAAACACTGTTGTCTGAATGACATCAGTGACACACCAATCAGGAGGCTACGATATTTGTGTCCCAATTTGGACCGGATACCAGTGAAGCAGATTCCTTGTTATCTAGCTTTTTCTGACATCTGTTCTTTGAATTTCTTGTTTGTTCTTATAGAGTTTTTTCAAACTGGTATGGATTCTTTTGTGTAGAAAGACTTTCCCTGTCCCAGTCACATGAATATCAGTCTTGATCACATGATCTTGTGCTTTTTATCCCAATACTATGGCTATGATATTTTGTTGTCTCTATGATTTTTTGAAAAAAATGTTATCCTGCTTGTCTTTGTTCTTGTGCATTACTGTAATTCCTCGTGTATAAGCCAATACCAACTACAAACTGCATAGACCCAGATCTGCCATCTCCTAATGTGCTGGCATATCTGGGTCTATGCAGTTTGTAAGGACTAATCAGTAGAACAAACAACATAGACACTGATTGCCAGCACATTATGTGACAGCAGATAAGGGTCTATGTTGCTTGCATTTGGACTGGGATTATATGCAAGTATAGACGGTACTTTGTGCATGGTTGTGTGCACTATTGCTTGTATTGTTTAGGATACAGTTTGCATGTGATTAGATGGGTTTGTGGTTTTTGAAGAAAAGAAAGTTTCAGATTGACTTCGAATACACTACTAAAGTGGTATGAAGGGAATTGGAAAGTATTTTACATCTGCAAAACAAGTTTGTACATGATGTCTAACTGCAGATTTCTGTAAGTTCATCAAGCAGGATGAATTTTGGAATTAGGATCAAACAGATTAAAATGTTGTGGTAGTTTTTCTTGGAATATTGTTATTTCTTGCCCACACATTACTCTTTAAACATGATATTCAGGTATCAATAATCATAGGTCTCATTAGTGTGAGTCTCTGCTCCGAGTTTCAGGTCCTTGACTTTTAATTTATAAGGGTCTGATTTTGTATACCCAGGACTGTCAGGTTTTGAAGAATTATCAAATATGGAAGCTAGTAATTGTATTGCATAAGCTGGGTAAATAATGAATTCTAACTGTTATAACAGTTCTAAGCTTTTGTATTACTGAACATTAATTTTCATTTTCACTTCATTACAGCATAATAGCTGCGATACTTATAAAATGCTCCAGTAAAATACAGACATCAAATCCATAATGTCAGACATTCTTCAGAAATCTAACCGTTTCTTGAGATTGAAGAGCAGCAGGGGAGGTGGAGTGTGTGTGGTCAGGGAGATATATCGTCGAGACACAGTGCCATGCCAGAGTTCTCTATGCCTTAATAACTGTCAAGAAAATACAGGTTGGTATTTGTATTTATCACATGACTACCCATGTCAAATTTTTCCCATATTACATACATACAAGGTCTTTGTCAGGGGGCAATTCAGGCAAAATACTTGCCCTCAAGTCTGTCATTTCGCCAAAACACACCACAGAAATGAAGTTCACTTTGCCTTGCCTTGATTTCACACCATACCCTCACCCCCTTTTTTAATACAATGTATTCATAATAAAAATAAAACATTGCCTTCTTGTCAATTTTCCCTTCAAATAGGAAGGTGGAAAGTTAGAAAGAGAACTCAGATGCACTATGATCAATTTTGGTGCTAATTTGATGATCATAATTGCCAGAAATTTCATTGCTATCTACGGAATTCCTGCCAAATAATTATGCATGATCCTTGAAAAAATGAGTGAAAAATTGAAATTGTGTAGCTGAAACATCGTGAATTATGACTCAGTGGACTAATAAAATGAATCATTTTATCCAATCTTGCATCCCATATACATGTACATATGAAAAGAGGACTTTTGCCATGGAAAAGTTGTTGATTTTTGACTCTGACCTTTTTTTGAGGCTGCCATTTTTATACAGTAACCATGTTATGCAAACTGTGGTAAAGCAAAATAAGAAATTTTAAAATATTTTTATATTTTTAATTGGAATTTCATCAGTATTTTAATCATCTGACATGAAAATATGCAAAAAACATATGTTAAAAGTTTAACATTTTTGTTGACTTTAACACTTTCTTTCACAGGACTGTTTTTGCATTAATAAAATTGTACAAGAATTTGTCTATTTCATTATATAATAAGAGAAAAAAGTTGCAAATACATAATTTTATGTCTGATCTCTCCATGAGTTTAACGCTATGATACACATAGCAGTAGTCACCCTACCAGGCTACGTGGGCAACTAAGTCGCTGAAAAAATGTTAACTTCACCTTCTTCTATTAGGAAAGTGAAAATTACTTCGCCCTGTCATTGTTTTTTTTAGACCTACACCGAGTGACAGTAGTTTATAGCTTTTTAAATGCTCCCTCAACCCAGCCAAGTAGTTAGTGTTAAGCCCCATGCGAAATGGATTGCATGTTGCCTTAGTAGGTGTTTATATCAATTGTGCCAACAAAACAAACTCTTGCACATTCACAGACAGGTGTTTTAATAGCTGAGTGACCATTAATGCTATCCCCCCTCAAGATATAGCTGCCTGGTTTCCACAAGTTATCATTTGATGATGAAAACTTAGCAACTCGTTTCGAAACTAAATCATCTATATGTAAATAACAATTTGTGTTTTAAGAATACAATTGACAAAAGCACTTTCTAAATGTATATTTTGACAATTTTTTCTGTTGTGCTGCATTATTTTCTTAATAAAATCAGTTTGAAACTGTAAGTGAACCTGCGAAGGGTTAATAATGGCGGATATCACTGGGTCTGTTTTCGTAATTCATTAGGCACATACATTTAAGGAAATTATACAATTCGTAGAAAGCAAAATGTAACTATTATGTAATAAAATATTTTGTTTAAAAAGAAAACTTTGTTGGTCAGAAATGTATGGGACAATGCTGTGTTGTGGAATGGACGATAAGTGCTGTAACTTAAGGTCAAGGTTGTTTTCTTACATCACTCATTTTTGTGAAAATATGAGATAAAGTAGCAAAGAAAAAACATCCAATATTATTATGAGTATGTAGACAAATATTAAAACCATAAATTTTCAATGATTGTTGCAACAAAGAAAATGAAGAAAATTCCTGTTTCTAAAAATAGATGCATCCACATAGCATGTGTCACGCCATATTTTCATATTTGTACATAGCTGTGTGCCGATTCAGTTACTTTGTGTTTCATTTCAAAGTTTCACATAGATTGCATCACTGTAATTACAAATAGGTATAAATAGTTAATCAACTGCCACTAGAACAAGAAATTTAATTTTCATTCTTTTAAAAACTTCAGCAAAATAGTAAAGTTAAAAGATTCACATTTGCTTTGGAATCAACTTCCTCAAAATGCAGTTGTAAAGTTGAGATTACTCATCAGTGACCACCATGGTTTGAATAGATGAACACAATAATGTTGAAGACACATGTGTATGTGCTGTCGTGTGCATGTTATAGGGGTTGTTTCAAACTTTTAGAACTGTTTTCGACTGCCATTTTCTAGTGAAGAAACTACAAAAAATTTATTTGTTCTTTAAGTGGCAGTTGTTTAAGTATTTGTACCTATTTGTAATTACAATACTTTAATCTAGGTACTTAAAATTAATTACAATGTATAGTTTCTGCTATACTTTTTTGAAGTCACATGGCCAAAATACATTGCATATTTCTCTCCATCTAAACATACATACTTTCAAGTATGAATACACTGCATATGAGTATAATACATTCATACACTTAGAAAATGTGTTTATAATATACATACAACATAGAGAATTCTCTACTTGAAAACAAAGTATCATTTAAAATCAATATAAAACGCACACACACAGATATATATATATATATATATATATATATATATATATATATATATATATATATATATATATATATATATATATATATCTGCTGCCACTTCTCCCTGTTCTGCTCTGCTCTCACTTCTCCCTATTCTATCCAAAAGGAGAAGTCAATTCTCCCTAAAATTTAAGTCTAGCATGACCCCTGACACAGTTCACAAGTGACTTCATAATGTAATGATCATATCATTTCGAGCTGCACAGTTGGCTGTGATTTCACAAAAAAAAGACTATCTTAAGTACAGGCAGGCTTTGATGGCTCAAAAAATCAATCACTTGAATACAAAGTATAACTTAAAGGGCATGCTTAGTCCCTCTATAATGCATTCTCTTGTTTGTGATCTCTGAAAACTTTAAACAACTGAAAATTGGAGAGAATTTTTTTGGGCCTGCAATGTTTTGAGTTTTCAAAATTCTACTGTATTTTGAACCATCAGCTCATAAAAGGGTATTTAGTTTTGGTAAATTTTCAATCACAAAAGAGGTAAACAAAACAAAACAAGCAAACTTAAGATACATATCTGTGGTGCATGTTATAAATATTATCAAATCTTGGGAGATGTGTTAGTTTTTATTTGTTGCATCATATCTGGTCATTATTAATATTCTTTTGTACATTATTATATATTCTTAGCCTTATTTCAATCTAAGACTGTAAAGTAATTCATCATTTATAATAAACAATATATCTCTCTATATTTTACAGACGAATTGCAACTCCTCCCAAGGGAGGTAACCCACTACATAATGCCAGATCCTGTGGTTACCAGAGACTATCTTGAGATCCTGGAGGAGCCCAGTATTACAGGAATAATCTTCACACAAACCACAGTACACAGTGTAAGCCAGGCTGAAATACTTTTTCTTAACTTTTAGTATTTCAGTTAGAAATTTTCAAAAGAGGGCGGTGGAATGGGGCACCATGTTCTCTAGGGGCACTTTTGACAGCAAAGGGGCTTTCTTGACCAAAAGGTCACTGATTTGAAGATTACAATGATTTTATAATACTTCATTTTTCTGCTTCATTGTAAAAAATATAAAAAAATAAACAAAAGAAAAAAATCAATAAACAAAATAAAGGCAGTGTTAAATAAATGTTTCCACTTTTTGCAGTAATTCATTCATGGCATCAATGCCCAGGTAATAGATATCAGATGTCAGCAATATACTATACTGCTGCCATTAAGCTGTTTTTACCCCTGAGTCAAAGAAAACTTAGTCCATTGTCTCTGCACATTAGTACATGAGCACATTGACTGAACCAATATACCTTCTCTAATCATAGATTGATACCCAATCAAAAATGAGGTTTAAAGAACCAAACTATGTAACCCAGATCAAATATGCTTCATTGTAATGTTATTGGTATATTATGATGTCTGCCACATGCTATCTTATAATGTCATCAGCCCTGTGCTCTATCTCTGCAAGTAAAGAATTCCTGATTTTTTCTGCCTACTCATTAGGCAAAATCTTCACATTCTGCCCTAAAGTCGTTGTAGAGGAAAGATTGCAGAAAATGCAGTCAAAATTAAGTGTGATGCAAAACATATGGTTTTCTCCTGGTGGCATTTTACCACCAAGTTAACAGTGTTGTGGCAGTGGTGGTATCCTTCCAAAGGGAGGTAACCCACTGTCAGGAGTATGGGTCTAACCCTGGGCAGTCTAAGAATGTTGGCTAAAGAAAACATAATTATTTTGAGTAAATATTTGTTCCTGGTGCCTCCTCGTGTCATAATTGCTGTTTTACAATACCCTAATTGGTGTCAGAAAGTAAACCTGCCTGTTACAGTGAGCTGATCATCTGGCATGAACCATTGGGTGATAGCAGGGCATGAGGTTATTATTGCTGATGATTGACTCTGCCAAGTGGGTACCACATTTTTATTGAACATTAAATAAACACTAGGCATGAATAACATCTTATAGGCATGAATAACAACTTACAGACCTGTAGGTTGCCCATACAAATTAATTTTTCATCATAGTAATTAAAATCATTATAAGTCATAGCCTTAAAAAATCTAGTTACCTGACAGGGCTGTGACTGTGAGACACGTTATTGCCTGAAGCTAAAGTTAAGTTGTCCTGGGCTGCAAGGCAATGGATTTTTCTACTGTTGAGACCTGATCCCAAAAGCAAAACAACAATACAAACACTGCATTGATATCTTGAGTGCACTATACTTGCATGCATCTGGATAGGATTTTATTGGTGTAATCAGTAGTGACCCATTAGAGACTTTTTCCAAGAAAGTCACTCTTCAGTTTTCATATTAATAATATGATGCATTTTCTACATTGACAGTGAAAGGGTATGGAATTGATCAAATACATAATCAGCTACTGATGAAAGTATGCCCTGTAGTTTTGCTACAATGTTTCCAAGCAATAGTTTACACTTACATAATTTCTTTTTTCAAGGTTCAGCATGAAGGGAGTAGAAAACTTCTAAGCAGATTGAAAAACATTGTGAAGGACAAGAGACGTAGGTCTGTCATTTTCCACAATGAGTTTCAGACATACGCCCATTGTGAGAGGAAACAAGGGGAGAGTCTGACTGAGTGGCAGAGAAGGTAATTCTCAGATATTATTTAGATTTACTGACTTTGGCAGTTAGCTTGTAAGAACAAAGAATATTTTATCAGCAAATATTTACATTTGAAAGGAACATAATGTGTTATGTTAGAAATTGTATATGCCACTCAGTGACATAACACCTAGCAACATCACATAGTTATATTGTTGAATAATGTCAAGTCTTTGCAGCTATGTAATTGAATGAAGACAAACTTGTGTTCATATTAGTTAAAATTTATCAAACTTATTGAAAAATACAATAGATATACCACTGACTTCAAGCAACTTGTGACATATACCATATTTGTCAAACTTATTGAATAATACAATAGATATACCACTGACTTGAAGCAACTTGTGGCATATACCATATTTGTCAAACTTATTGAAAAATACAATAGATATACCACTGACTTGAAGCAACTTGTGGCATATACCATATTTATCAAACTTATTGAATAATACAATAGATATACCACTGACTTGAAGCAACTTGTGGCATATACCATATCTGTCAAACTTACTGAATAATACAATAGATATACCACTGACTTGAAGCAACTTGTGGCATATACCATATCTGTCAAACTTATTGAATAATACATTAGATATACCACTGACTTCAAGCAACTTGTGGCATATACCATATTTGTCAAACTTATTGAATAATATTGTAATATCACTGAACCTGTCTTTAAGTTTATATCTAATGAACACTTGTGTCTAGTCTTTTATTTGTATTCAACAAACTTTATCAAGCCTAATGTAGTGAAACAATGCTATTATTAATCTTTCTTGTAAGATCTGGTCCCATTTTCACTAATATTCTCATAATATCTTCAAATTAAAATTGTATTTACCTTGCATGTGAAATTTTTAACCAAATTAAGATTGTAGTCTGGGTAAATGATTAAACAGGATGACAATAAACCCTGACCAGTCTTTTTTTTGTCAGCTCTGATTTCTATTCAGATTTTTAATGTTATATTATTTTTGCATGCACTTGTCCAATTTTGAAAATATTGCTGTGATGTAAATCAGGAGTTGGCCTTTAGATCACCAATTTCACATTTTGAGAAAAAGTATTGATTTGCCAATATAAACTATGCATTTGGTAAATAGTTTTGGCACAAGAAATTGTGAAGTATCAGGTACTAAATGTTGTGTCTGAATACATGGAACTCTTGTGTGGTGGAAAAAAAATTATGTTTGTCAAAATCAATGATGATTTTTTAAGTACCAGGCTTACCACTGTAAATATGTACAAACATACAAGAATATGCACAAAGATGGCTAGAGTACTTTTCCTTACTTTTGATTTTTGTAGCCTATAATATCCTTTTTACTCAATGTTAGGGCTACATACCAGTGTGCAGAATGGTTTTTCAATCATCTTGCTGGACAAATGCCTATTGTGATGTTGACAGATAATCAACAGGTAATTTGACTTTTTTATTATTTTAACTAGGGATATTGTTTATACCCAGTATCTGTCCATCTGTTTGTATTTCTATCTCATCCTGAACAGCTGGGTGGAAATTTATCAGACTTGCTACATGTGATAACCATCTGTGAAAGAAGTGCAGCTTTTGGGCCTTTCTTCTGGTGTTCCATGGGGTGGTGTCACATGTCAAATATTCAAAAGTTGCAATTACAGTGACATTCTCAAATATTTTCTGATCAAACTTCATATATGTAGCCATAGCAGGAAGACACACCTTGTATATGACAAAGATGGGAAAGTGGGTGGGGTGGGTTGGGGTTGTGGATGCTGGGAATGGGGTGTCTGTGTGAAATATGCAATAAAAAGCATGGGGATTTTGATGGCAAGTCATTGAATTGCTCTGCTTTCTTTGGTGTTATGGAAAAATTTAATAATGTGAATAGTATATTCCTGTCTTGTTGTAAATTTTAAGTCAATCAACCATACAGCTCCTTAAAATGTGGGGGCCCCTGGTGGCCAAGTGTTCTAAGGCACTTCCCTTTACAGATCACTGACGTCTCACCTCTGTCTGCGTGGGTTCGAGTCTCGGGCTCGGCCAATGTGGGTATGTGAGAAGGCTTGCCAGTAGCTTCCCGTGGGTCGGTGGTTCTTCCCTTGGTTTTCTTGGGTTCTTCCGCCACCAAATATACTGGCTGCCATGTATAGCCTATCATGTGGTGAAAAATGGCATTAAACCCATAACAACCAACCAACTAACCAACCTTAAAATGTATGTTTCAATAAATATTTTGACATTGAAGACGATGTCAGCATGTACCTATGTTGAGTATACTTTCTTTGACAGAATATTCTTCAGTGCATCTAAAGTCTGATTCAGGGTTGAGTTTGTATATCCTTTCAGATTTATGAACAAGATACTTTACCAAATTAAAATTGATACTTACATATCTTCTTCATCGTGAAAGCTCAATTATTTTGGGCGTATATTTGAATTTCAATTTTGTTTAGAAGTATATCTTGCAGCATATAACTGCAGATGCAGAAATTCCTGTACAATCAGCACCATTTGTGCTGGTCATATTGGAAAATAGTTTGCAAAGCGTGCTATGTTATACTTTAACTAGCTCATTCCTTATATCAGTGAAAAATGTTTAAACAATAACCCATTACCTGTCATACCCATAATACATTGCACAAAGTTACCCACAATGACCTGGTGCCAGTTGTGCAGAAAATTTTGCATTCTGCCATTGTCTGTTACAAGTTATAATTCTAATCTTAACCGAAATTTATTTACTTGAAATAATTGAGCTTCAAGATATCAAGGTTTGTAATTATCATTTTTAAATTGGTTTGGTATTTATTTTTAGAAACTTTTAAAGATATACCCGCTTGACACTGTTGAACTTGACTTAAGTGTTTGTCTTGTAGTGAGTGTGTGGGTATGTCTGTGGACAGCTTTGGTTTAATTTTTTTTTTCGGGACTTGTAATTCACTTGGTCCTTAGTAGTAGCAGTTGTATTCATTGGGTAAAATCAACATAAATTACATCAGGGCTTAAAATTAGTGGTAGCCCAAGGCTAGAAAATTTCTTGTCAGACTAGTAGTTTCCATAGTTTCAATAGTCCAATGACTAGTAAAGTTTCAGTTGTTGTCAGTCCGCATTTGCGGGAAGGACTAGTGAAGTTTCACCAGGACTAGTAAATTTCTTAATCTACTAGTTCTTCTGGCTACAAAGAAATATATATTATATATTCTAGGCCTGTACATACAAATTTTGATACAAGACATAAAACATACAGTAAGCAACATAAAAACAGTATAAAAGGAACAGATAATATTTAAGATAATACATTTACTGTAATACATACTAATATGTTACAGGATTCCATCACTATAAGGTTATTTATTATAACATGGCTCCTGTTATATGGTGGGTATGGTAATGGATCATATTGCATTAAGTGGTGGTAAAATTATATGTATCATAAGGTGGTGTACTCTATGGCTCCCATAGACAGTGTTATAATGAGGGTGTACCATATAATGTACTTCATTATAAGGTGGTCACTATAACATTTAAGATAATACATATACAATAATACATACATGTTACAGCATTCCCTCACTATAAGATTATTCATTAAAACATGGTTCCTGTTATATGGTGTGATGGTCATGGATCCCATTGCATTAAGTGGTATCCAGATTATATGTATCAGAAGGTGGTATGCTGTATGGCTCCCATTGACAGTGTTATAATGAGTGAGTGCTATATAATGTACCTCATTATAAGGTGGATTTACTATAAGGTGGTATACTCTATAGTTCCCATAGACAGTGTTATAATGAGGGAGTGCTGTATACAAAAGAAGTACACATTATATAAGTGAAACAAGACATGTTGATTAAACCTAGGATTACCCATAAAACCTTTATGGAGCTTATTTCCATTGGGGTTCTGACTGTGGTTCATGATTTAGAGGGCAAAGACTTTTAGATCAACATGTAAGTAAATAAGCAAATTAAAAGAACAGGTTAAAATAATGCTATACTAATAAGATTGCAAACCATACAAAATTTAAAGATATATAATTCAATGACAATGAAATAAAACAAAACACAATTCAGCCAGATGGAAAAAATAATAAGGTAGAAGATAATGGGATGAAATGGTACAGATTTACTTCATATTTTGGAATATAATATAATTACATCTCTTTTCATTTTATGTCTGCTGCCCCTGGATCATTTCCCTGGGTGGTGCCAAGGGGTCGAGAAATTCATGTAGGATACTTATACAAATACCAGATTGGAATATTCCACCTCTGCCAGAAAATCTTGGAGAAAACACTGTATTAACAAGTGTTAAGAAATGAGTTAACCCATCAGTGAAAATAATTTAAATGGATAATAGAAATAAATCATGTAAGTTCACATTATGTTATCTCTCCATGTTTAATGTATCATCTGAAGTTGTGTTATCTTTCAAATGTTGCCTCCCCTGACTAAGTTGTCTCCCTGTTTTCAGGCCTGTGAGGAGTATAGTAAGAGGACAGTCAATGTGTTTGTCCTGACAGTTGAAGATTATCTGAAACGATTCTGGAAGGATATCACACCAGGATTGATGGATCTCTACCACTCCTTGAAGGCATCAATAGGCAGCAAATCAAAAGGTTATAATTGACCAACATGTATCAGTCGATATTCTCACCAACTCATTAACATACTGACTTCTAAACTTGTTTTAGATTTTCCTGTAAAAATGTGTGTAGATACTTTAATTGGCTGCTAAAAGTAAATATAAAAATTTTGATGATATTGAAACATTGGCATTCTATTCATGTAACATTATGAAGTTGTTGATGTTATGTAGTTGAAATTACCTGGGTGTTTTGAGTCCTCTTTGCCAGTGCTCTGACAAACAACTTTGAATGAGAGAGCTTCACACAATGATTCACCGGTGGCTCACAATCAGTTTGGTTTGCGGTCAACTGGGATCACCAACACAGTAATTGATTTAACAGTAAAATATTTACCTCTGCTTAAAGTTGTTCATTGTGTTTTATTCATGCATTCATTTTGTAAAATAAAACATAACATTACTCATGCCCACATATTCATTCTGATATATCTATGTCCTTATGTGCATCCTTCACTGCTTGATAATCCTAGAAAAACTGGATGAATTGTTCTCAGATTTCATTCAAGTCCTTGTTTAGTTTGATGGTCTACATTTACAGTCCTTAATTGACAGAATCATGGCCCGCATTTGATGTGTACCTTATTTTTTTTGTCCTTTTCTATCAAACATCACACCCTGATTTCTGTTTTTATTTTATTTTCTCAGCTGTTTTGAAATTAAAATATGAACAATATGATTTTACATGAAATTGTTTGTGTGAGCATTAGTGAATGCCTAGTGTCATGAAAGACTTCCTTTGGCCTTAGAAGATTGAGACTTTAGACCAGGGGTCTCCAAACTACAGCCTGCGGGCTGGATCCGGCCCGCGGCTTCAATTTGTCCAGCCCGCAACCATTAAAACGATTTTGCATATATTTAAATTTTTCACAGTTGCTTCGGCCTGCAAACCCCCTTAAAAAATCTAATATGGCCCTTGTCTTATAAAGTTTGGAGACCCCTGCTTTAGACTATTGGAATAGTTGTGTTCAAGCTCTTTTGGGATTGCAGGTTCCAAGCTTCATCCCAAAGAAGCATGATGTGGGAAAAGTTGTGTTGGTAGGATGATGGGATAGAGCAGTAGATGGCTGAGAAAAGGACAGGGTGTTAGCATTGTGCAGACTTCAAATTACTGTTCTTGAAATAAGTTTCATGAGGGCTTTTATCTGCAGTAAATTCACACAGTAAACGCTGCTTCTAATGATGTATATAACAATATACAGTCAAACTGCCTATAGCGACCACCAGCATATAAGATCACCTGTGTGTAAAAGCCATGTTCCTTAAGTCCAATTGGCACATAAATCAGTAAATATTTACTTGTATATAGAGACCACCTTCTGATAAAGACCACTTCTAGATGGTCCTGTGTTGTTATACACAGTATTGACAATATATTGGTTCTTGTGGTGCATATTGAACTATCCCTTTAAGTCTCTTGTATAATGTAGATGACCTGGTATACTAATATTTAGGGCTGAAATGGTTAGTAAATTCCTTAACTGGTTATCTGTTATGCATTAACTGAACCATAACCAGTTAATCACAGTGGAAAATACATCTTGTACAGAGTGTGAGTTACAGTATAATCAAAGCTTCCAGTTTCTAAAATCTACTGAAACTTCCATGTTACAGTTGCTGATACAAAGATATTTCTTGCTTGCTTTTGGATGAGCTCTAGGTACATGTTCCATATTTAATTATTTTGTCACATTCTCCATCATTTCATGCAGTAATCAATACCAGTTAGGCCAATTGTCAGGATCAATCAAATGCAAATTGTAAAACTTTTGTGTATCACTAGTGTTAAAATGACTTATATGCAAAAACTGTAAGAAGCCTGAATGGTCAAAGGATGAAAACGGTTTGTGTTTTTGTGAATGTGTGCATGTGTGTACATGTTTGCATAAAGTATGAGTGAAGATGGTATTAATATTATTCTGTATCATATCTTAGAATAGCAGATCATGCTACATGTATAGCATTTAGCTGCAAGCAGGGCAGATGTATTACAGTGTTTCAGTTAATGTTTAAAGTTTGTTTTTGAAGAAAAGGCTGGGAGTGAGACATTTTATTCACATTTTCAATTTCCACATAAATTTGTTCAGGTTACTAAATATGCTTGGTGTTACAAAGCAAAGGTGGGGGGGGGGGGAGAGGATATTGTTTAACCAGTTACCATGTTTTGTAACTGGTTACTGCTAATACTTGAACTGTCAACAGTTATCCAGGTAATCGTTACAGCCCTACTGATATTTGAATATAATGATACAGAGTTTACTGCTACAGTATTCAAAATGATATAAAATTGTTAAAAATAGAACCCAAATAATGCATGACATCCAAACAAACCTAACAACTTTGTTACCTCCTACAGCAGAACAACTTGATAAGCGTTCATGTAGCAAAATCAACCTATTTTAGTAATAAGACCACTGAAAGCTCCAGCTGCAAAGAGCTCTTTGATATTACTAACAAGCTAACATCAAGGAACAAATGTACACCACTTCCAGCAACCTTCTCCCTAG
This sequence comes from Margaritifera margaritifera, assembly GCA_029931535.1. Classification (NCBI taxonomy): domain Eukaryota; kingdom Metazoa; phylum Mollusca; class Bivalvia; order Unionida; family Margaritiferidae; genus Margaritifera; species Margaritifera margaritifera. The sequence continues at coordinate 9,905,700 of JAQPZY010001696.1, read as the reverse complement.
TCGAACTTCTGGACCTGTTTGCAAATTTCTTTCATGACAAAGTGCAAACCATTAGAGATCAGCTTATCAACACAATTTCAATCAACTCATTGTCACCGCAAAGTTTGTGATACAGAATTTCAAAGGCAACCTTTAACAGCATTTGAGTCTATCTCTACAGATTTCTTACATACAATCGTGATGAAGAGTGCCCCAAAGTCATGTGAACTTGATCTGATTCCGACATCACTGCTGCTTGAGTGCTTAGATTAAATATTGCTTTCACTAACCGATGTTATTAATACTTCTCTCTCATCTGGGGAATTCCCATCATTTTTCAAACCTGCTATTGTAAAGCTTCTGTTGAAGAAAATAATGCTTGACCCTAATGATTAAAAAAACTACCACCCTGTTTCTAACTTTCCATTCATGTAAAAAATCTTAGAAAAAGTTTTTCTGCCCCAACTGGTATCTCATCTGAATTTTTAATGTCGTTTTAGCAATTTACAGTCTGTATATCATCCTCATCACAGTACCGAAACTGCCCTTTTGAAAGTAGTTAATGACTTTCTCTCTGCTTTGGATAGTGGAAAGATTACAGTCCTCACCCTCCTTGACTTGTTTGCAGCATTCAACACAATAGACCATGATATATTATTTCACCATCTCCAGCATGTATTTGGCATTCACGATACAGCCTTACTATGGTTGAAGTCATCCTTAGTCAACAGGACATATATTGTGTCTGTAAATGGAAAACATTCCAGCCCAGTTGATCTATGTTTTGGTGTTCCACAGGGGTCTGTTCTTGGATCCGTTCTCTTCATTCTATACACTCAGCCCCTCTCAAGTGTCATAGATTGTCATCCAGTGTCTCACCAATTGCACACTGATGACACCTAAATATACAATCTAGCCACCCAACTGAAGTTGATGCGACCATCCAAGGCATAGAGAGGTGCATTTCTGATGTGAAGTCATGGATGACATGTAGCAAGCTGCAGATGAAAGATGATAAAACTGAAGCCATTCTGATTACCACACAAAGACTTTCTCATTCCCATCCTTTACCTCAAATAAAATCTATTTTCTCCTTCAAATACGTTCCCCAATCACATTAATGTTAAGATATAAGCCTGCTACCTCCCGAATCCAGTCCAACTAAAAGACGAAAAATCATCTTTTCTGTCTATCGCATATAGAGAAAGGGCGATAACTCTTGCCCCATACCTCCCTTTACCACCGCCAGGTGTCGCTAGTTTTTAAGCATCGCTTGTACTGATAACACATACATTATACCTCCAAACAATCCAAGCCATCTTAGTGTTAAATTGGACCATCCAACTTTAAATTTGAATATATTGTGTTGGACAATCATTCATCTAAAGGTTGTATACGTTATTTTTTATGAATTTTTCCAAATTTGAGTGACTTTGTCACCTGTTATCTATTTAAGACCACGTTACAACATGCTATCATTGAACTCGTGTTGTCATTTATGACTTAGTGCGACACTGACTAATTGCACTTACTCCGTTAGTTAGTAACATGCTGAATTGCTCATTTATGCTTTGTTTTCTCTTCTTGTGTCATTTCAGTAGAAATGTCAACGAAATGCATGAAATACAAAAAGTTCAAAGCAAAGAAGACAACCATGACTCTTGTATTGTATGTACTAAGTGTATGTCGTCTATACCATGCAGCATGTATAATGTTTGGACAGAGGAAATCTGGGCTGTAGCAGTCCAGAAGGCAGCAAAGGTGAGGGAAAGATGGAATAAGTCGAGGAAAGATAGCGTTGACGTCCTCAGTATACATCCAAAGTCAACCACCATTACAAGTCTTGTGGGGGACGCTCGAGTCCCCCCCTCACCTAAGTTCGTCATTTGCAACCGACAGTTACAGTAATATTTGATCAGCGGCAATAGAGGAGAATAATGTTGACCTGGTACAACTGTCCGCCTTCGAACAGATGCATTGTCTGGTCCAGGAAACAATGATGCAACTATTGACATCAGGCCAGATATTACCCTTATATCCCTCACTCGCTTCCACAGGTTTATCTGACTCATTGGGGGAGTGTCCCCCTCCAATTTTGGGTTGCCCTGTGGGCGTAAGTACCCCCACATGTCCAAGCATTGCCTTCGGGCCTGTAAGTCAGGATGCATGGGGTTTTTAATGGATCCATTTCCCTATACAATCTCGCTGGCACTTGCCGTCCAGCCATCCCAACATGTGCACTTTATTGACAAAATGACCCGGCCAGCTAGGATTTACGGGGATCTTCATGACAGATCCGTCCATCTAACTGTACCGTCAGCAACATACCCATACTATGATGGAGATTTTAGTGAGAAATCTGTCTGTCCAGCCAGGCCCTTGGAGCAGCCGGTACTGGTGATAGCCAGCATCCAGGCCGATTACATGCCAGGTAACCCAACCGACCATTCCGGCAGTGCCGGCCTTCCATATGTTCATGGCTTATCCACAAGGAAGAGTTAGTTACATTGTCAAAGATGACAGAATTGCAATTGCTTCATCTAGGCCACCTGGTATGCTTTATCCAGAGATGCAAGCTGTACCAGAACATGACTCGACACACAGTGAGTGTGATAAAGCTCCTGCAACTCAGCTGTACTCGGATCCAACCATGGAATGGACTGACTTTAGCTTCAAGGCCACAGTCGAGGAAATGTATAGGGTGTTGGCAACTTCAGAATGCCCCCCACCTCCTACCACCACTCAAGACTACAAAGTTAAGGTGTCGGTAGATCTCGATGAGGAGGAAGAGACGCCGTCCTTCCGGTTCCTTCCCCAATTGGCAAAAATTAAGGAGATCAATGATCATCTGTCAGGATGAATAGGTAATCCAAGGAATGGTAAGGCTTTCTTTTCAGAAAGCCAAGTACCAGTGACATTCTCATGTCGCTGGTACAAAACTCACTCAGATGCCTTCAGTACTGATCTCCGGCCCTTGACAAAAATCTAGCAGCAGTGCACATGTCTGCTTCACTGTTTTATAAAGTGGACAAAAATGTGTTCCATTCCACATCAAAGCTAGTCTGAAATGTAGTTGCTACGTCTTCAATGTTAGACTTGGCTTCATTAGCCATTTTCTGACTCGCTGACAAATCCGGCAATGACCATGCTTGGGAGGCGATGTCCCGGATTGCTAGAGTTATTAACAGGTCAGCTCACCATTCCATGGCCAATGCATTGACTGCTTCTGCCAACTTAGACCTGATACGACGTGATGCATGTCTGCGGTCCACATCGCTCAAGCCTCATCATACCCTGGCTTTATGTATGACCCCGTTTGGGTCACCTTTGCTCTATGGAGGAAAAATTGAAGAAGTTCAGCGGTAGGTTCTCAGAAACTGCCCCTCCAACTTGCCGCCCAACCTTCACAGGTCTTTTGAAAAAATCAGCCCCCACCACAGTGGAGGGATGATGGGTGGACCAGGGACAAGGGATCCTTGCAATCAAATGTGCAGTATAGATCCCAGCTCAATGCCAGGAGACAGTCTAACCAAGCTAGGAGGCAACCATACAGAGCGGCAAGAAACCAAGTTTCTTCGCATTCAAGTCTCCTAACTCCTGATGTTGACCTATTCTCCCCACCGCCCGCAGACAGCCTACCTGTGGGTGGCTGCCTCCTGCAATTTCAGGTTCACTGGATCACCCTATTTTCTCAGAATGATTGGGTGATCCAGGTCATTTCGGAGGAGCTTCGGATTTCATTTATTCAACCCCCTCCCCTTTCCTCCTCTCCCCTCTTCATGGATGTACCATCAGATCGGGAGAAGGATGCCTTCTACAACAGGAGATATGGTCGCTCATCGAAAAACGGGCACCCTGTTCCGCTCGACTTCATCTACAGTGATGGCAGCGTACTTGGACGACATACTCCAGAAACATATGGTAAGTTTTATTCTACTCAAAGGCAGAAACGATCTTCTATCACTTTTAGATCATCTAGGCTTTCTCATGAACTAGGAAAAGTCCGATCTCCATCCATCCCAGCATTTTGTCCATCTGGGAATGGAGTTTCTCACCAACATGAATCTGGTACGGCTTCCTCACATTCGCGTAATCGTGAAATCGTCAAACTTGTCGAGTCCGTTTAAAACAGGACTTGGATTTCAGCAAGAGAGTTCTTGCAACTCCTTGGTTTATTCAATGTGGTGGCGGACTTGATCCTGTTTGGCCGTCTTTTTATGCGCCCCTTACAAATGACATTACTAGCACAATGGTGCCCCTTTTCAAGTCCCCTCAATCAAACAGTAATGATCATGCCCGAGATATGATAATTCCTGAATCAGTGGTGCAACCCCACTTGGCTGACCATGGTGATTCCTCTGGAGAAGCCCCAAGTGGAAATAACTGTATGTACCGATGCCAGTACATACGGTTGGGGTGCACACCTGTTGACGGACTTCGCTACCATCAGCAGTACGTGGGAACCAGGGGAGCGGCCTGTCCACATCAACCTTTTAGAAATGAAGGCTGTCATCAACGCCTTTCACTTCTGGAAGGATCAACTCTCAGGCAAAATGGTCCTCATTATGCCCGACAACTCTATGGTGGTGACCTACCTCCTCAAACAAGGGGGCACCATTCTGATTTGGCAGTTTCTACGTTGGTGCGACAACCTCCATATCAACATACAAATCAGACACATTCACAGCAGACTCAATGTCTTGGCTGACATTCTATCCAGGAAAGGTCAAGTCATTCACTTGGAATGGTCTCTCCATCAATTGGTCTTTCTTTGGATTTGCGCACTTTGGGGGCGTCCGATGATCAATCTTCTTGCGACAAGGTGGAATCACAAGTTGCCCACCTTCGTTTCTCCAGTTCCGGACCCAGAAGCTTGGGCAGTGGATGCTCTATCAATCAGCTGGGAGGGGTTGTGGGCATTTGCCTACCCTCCCACGGTTGTGGTACCGAAAATAATCCAGAGATTATGGGGTCCAAACTGCAAGATGATTCTGATAGCCCTTCTCAGATAGGACAAGTTCTGGGTAACTGATCTACTTGATCTAGCGACAGATCTGCCCAGGAAGATTCCGGCCATCCCGAATCTTCTCAAGCAACCTCAGTCATGGGTGTTCCACCGATGCCTGGACCCTCTTCTTCTTCACACTCGCTTTTGTCTGAACAGACTTGCGAGCAACCAATTTAAACCTTCGATTGTGGAGAGAATCGCAAGAGCAAGAAGGCTCTCCACTCTGAAGGTTTACGAGGGAAAGTGGCGAGTTTTCAGGGACTGGTGCCATATCAATAACATTGTCCCTTTGAGTGCCTCAATCCCTCAAATGGGTGACTTTTTTCTCTGGCTCTTTGAGAAGAAACAGTTGGCCCCAATTACTATAAAATCAAAGGCTACCACTCAATGATATCACACATTCTGCCATCATGGTAGACGTGATATCGGGCATGATAAAGATCTGTCAGATCTTTTAGCCAATTTTGATTTCATGCGACCAAAATCCCTCACCCTGTTTCCAAAATGGAATCTGACATGGGTTCTAACTTGGCTCAATTTAAATAAATAATTGCCTTTAGACCACACTTCGCTAAAGCAAGTATCATACAAAACATGTTTCCAGATAGCCTTACCTTCAGCATGCAGGGTGAGTGAGTTACATGCCCTTTCCATCGACCCAAACTATCTTCAGTTGAGATAGGATGGTTTGGTGGTCCTTTTGACGCAACCAGGCTTTGTAGCCAAAAATAGGTTACCATCTGTTGGCAATCAAAGAGTCATCATTCGCTTGCTCTCTTCCATAGATACGTCGAGAGCAACTACTTGAAATGCTCAGAGACGAGTCGGTGAAAGCTGGGAAACAGAATGTCACCCCTCATGCCCTTGCTTCATGGCTGAAGTGGGTTATACGCTTGGCATACTCTGAGGTCTTACAAGATCAGAGTCACCTCATGAAGATTACCGCTTATGAGATTAGAGTGATCTCTGCAAGTCTTGAATTAGAATGTAATGTTTCGATCTGAGATATAATAGAAGCTGTTGGCTGGCATGCAGAGTCAACCTTCTTGAGTTTTTATCTCCGAGATTTAGCTTCACAGAGGCAAACCTTAAATCTGGTGGGCCCTGTGGCAGCAGCCCAGATTACCACCAGACCCAATTAAAACAATCAGCACAGCCTATCAGCTTCATTGGATTCACCAGTGAAATTTTGTAGGTAAGAAGATTTCAGTAATTATCTTCTTAACCGTATATAGGGGTCACAGATCACGTGACCCTAGGTTGTGTTGCTTATGAAATTTGGAGAATGGATTATCGTTTGCATGGGGAATCCAGCCATCATTCCCTAGAAGGATACCCATGGTAGAGGTTGGATGCTCAGCATTCCCTCCTCCTATTACCTCCTAACTTTAATGTGATTGGGGAACATATTTGAAGGAGAAACCAAATTTTTAAGTAAATTATGTTTCTCCGAGAATACTTACCCGATCACATTACTTAAAAACCCTCCCAACCACTCTGCCATGCGAGCATCTTCATTAGTATATCGCTCAGCTTAAAAACTTGCGAGACCTGGCGGTGGCAAGGGGAGGTAAGGGGCAAGAGTTATTGCCCTTTGGCTATATGAGATAGACAGAAAAGACGATTTTTCGTCTTTTAGCAGGGCTGGATTCAGAAGGTAGGCTTATATCCTAACATTAATGTGATTGGGTAAGTATTCTCGGAGAAACATAATTTACTTAAAAATTTACTTTCTATGCTTCATTTTGTTGACAGCCTCCACTGTACACCCCTTCTAGATACTTTCGCTTCTCTTCTGACACTTGTATTCTCATTATTCCCACTATCAAAACGAAGTCCTACGGACAACGTTCTTTTGCGTACCTGGGCTCTGCTACCTGGAACAAATTGCCTGTTGGACTTTGATACAATGACACTGTGATCTCATTCAAGAGTGCTCTTAAAACTCACCTATTTTGACTGCATGAACAGACTTAAGACTTAGCAATGTTTCTTAGCTTACCACATATACTTAATTATAAGTCGACTCAACTATAAGTTGACCCCCGTTTTTAGGGCTGCAAAAAAACAAATTTCTCTTTGACGCTCCTATAAGTCAGGGTGTATATTTCAAGTCAAATCCGTCTGAAGGGGCGACTTGCACTTTGGAAAATAAACAAGCCAAACAGGATAGATAGATAGATAGGAAAAATAAAGACAAAACCAGTGTAAAATAAAATTATATTATTGAGTGGAATATGTCACAAATAAATTGACAACTTACTGTCTACATGTAATAAAATTAATTGAAATTCTTAATGCTTGACATTTTAAATCCATTTTCATGATAAATCTATGAATTCAATTATAGGTCACATACTGGTATAAAAGTAGTAGTTCAGAATGATCCAATTCACAATATCCCATAATATGTTAATTCCACATGTCTTACAAATAAACAATGAAAGTTAAGTCCACATTTTTGTGATTCACAGTATCCTATAAATGTCCCTATCTAATGTCATCTGGTACAAAGCCCAAGAATTCATCCTCATTGTCTGTTTGAAATCCTCCATCGTTTTCTATTCATTGTAAATCGTCGTCGTCTAGTCATTGTAAATATCATCTGACTCTGACTTTACTGTCATATGCTGGTGCGTATGTAGCGACTGAGCATGGGCTCTGTATGTAACACTTTGATCAAAAAGTCTGTGAAATCTATTAAAGGATGCAACTGAACATGTGTTAATTGTGCAGCAAGATTACAGGGAGTTCAAATAACCACCCTCTGTTAATTGGCACTGAACAAGTGTCAAATTTGCGGCTTGATCAAAGGGCTGTCATGTGGGAAAACAGAGTGTGGTGCCTTTACACGCTAAGGGATTAAGGTCAAAGTATATGCACAGGAAGTTGTAGAACTCTACTTGGCACTGAAAAAGTATTAGATTCACAGCTTGATCAAAAGGATTGTCAACTTGAAAACAAAGTGAGTGCCTTCACAAGCCAAGGGCTTATAGGCCCACCTAGACTGGCAGATAAGTTGGGAAATATCACTTGGGAATTAAATCTGACTTACGGAAAAGGAAAATACAAATTGAATCAAAACTTTTATTGCATCAAACACAGTGTTTATAGAGCAAGACACAAATATTAACAGAAATACAGGTTGTTTGGACTTGCACGAAAATGGAAGCAATATACTTAGTAGTAAACACCCACAGTAAACAACATTGATGGACACTCAACTTTGCGGTAGGTAGTATTTAATTTACTGGTAATATTTTCAAAATATTAAAATCCAAATAACTGTAGATACAAGTATTGTGTAATGAATACAATTATGGAACGGATAAACACAGTGTATACCATATATGCATTTCTGAATGGGAATAGTGGCATGAAAACATAAAAATATTTGAATTGACAGTATTTTTATGTACTGCAAACATCTAGAGTTTCCAGCATTACCCCTAGATTTATAAAAAAATTTGTATGTCATGCTTATAAGATGATCCCTACTCTGCATGAATTGAATTTTCAGTAAAAAAAACCATCGACTTATAAGCGAGTATATATGGTAATTATTTTCAGCATGTTTTTTGTTTGTAATTTCCTGGTGTTTTTTTCTTGTAATCGTGTCAATATATATGTCCTTATGTGTTAACTAATATTGTAAAGCGCTTAGAGCTTCTAAAGATTAAGTGCTGTGCTGGTTCCTCTTTATATTATTATTATTATTATTATTAGTAGTAGTAGTATTATTATTATTATTATTATTTTTATTATTATTATTAGTATTATTATTATTATTATGTTTTAGGTAAAGAGTACAGTGGTTACCTGCCCCTTGATATGTTAAAAGCAGGAGTGAAGTCAGGGAAATTAATCCAGGGATTTCTCCAGGTCAATAGGAATAATGCCTCCACGGAGGCTTTTGTCCGAAGATCCAGGTATAGATCCAGATATTGGATTATTGTAGAGTAAAGACGTATTTTATGTTTAAAAGATGTACAGAACAGTTGTCATGGGTTCAGTCTTTTTAAGCATGTTTCGTAGATGTGACCCATGTGTGGAAAAGATTAGTTCAATCATTGATATGCAAGCAATAAAGCAAGTCCATGTATATCCATGCAATGTCCATGCACAGTAGGGGCCAGAGCCAACACAACTGCCATTCTAAGATGACCCACGCATGTCCCCACAGATCTGAGGTGGATGATGTAGACCACCAATGGCAGCAATGGATCACGTAGGTGGACAAGCAGGATTTGAGGGGGCATCTGAGTGGAAAGGTTTATTTTCCTTCAAGGATGAGTGGGAAAGGTTGAACCCACTGTGACTGTACTGTATATAGCAGTGGTTCCCAAACCCCGGGTCACGACCCAAATGAGGGTCGCAAGGACTCTTGTGACCCGTTACCAGTACTGCATTTTGGGTTGAAAAAGATGGTATTTAGGGTCGCGATCAAAAAAAGTGTAGGAACCACTGCTATATAGAATTGATCTCTGGTCTCAGTGGTTGTTATAATGCATGAGATTGCTTTATATCAAAGAGCACACCACATTTAAAAAAAATTTGATTACCTTAATTTTTGCCAGATACATCCTTATTTTTTTCCAAGAGATGAAGGGTCATGGCTTGTGTGGTGGAAGTGGACAATTTGAACATTTTCTGCAAGATGAGTTGCGGCTTCTGCGTTTGGAGAAAATACCATTATTTTCCAGGGTTGTGAAAATTCTAGTACTGGTACCTTGTCCACAAAATCTGTTTTAATCATTTCATTTGTATCAGATATTGTGATGTGAATTCAATTAATTTATTTCAGATTAAAAACTCTAAGCAGTACTGGAAATTAGGCTGTATGAAGACATCTATAATCACTTGCAACTAGATTCAAATAACAACATGGGTCACATACATTCTCCAACATTATGAGCACTTGTTTGTGAACGATCATGAAATGTTTCATGACTGAGGTCTAATAAATATAGTTTCATCATTCTGTTGTGAAACATTAATGTCTTTCGATGATATCCTCTCAAAGAGGTGTCAGTTTAATCAAACATGCATTCACTAAGTGAAATGATTGGTTACAACAACTTACAAATGACAGAGGGGGCCCCAGGTGGCCAATTGGTCTAAGGTGCACACCTTTACAGATTACTGACATCTCACCTCTGTCCTCGTGGGGTCGAGTCTCGGGCTTGGCCAATGTTGGTATGTGAGAAAGCTTGCCAGTGGCTTCCTGAGGGTCGATGGTTCTTACCGGGGTTTTCTTGGGTTCTTTCTCCACCAAATATACTGGCCGCCATGTATAGCCTATCATTTGCTGAAAAATGGCGTTAAACCCATAACAACCAACCAACCAAAAAATGACAGAACTCTGCCATGTTACCTACTTAAAGTAACCAATAAAAAGCAATACCTATAGCCATAGAAATAAACATTTTTATGAACTGCTTTTAATGCATAGCACTTCAGATACACAACCAAAAAATGACAGAACTCTGCCATGTTACCTACTTAAAGTAACCAATAAAAAGCAATACCTATGGCCATAGAAATAAACATTTTTATGAACTGCTGTTAATGCATAGCACTTCAGATACATTTATAAATAGATACCAGTCTATTCAGATACATTTATAAATAGATACCAGTCTATTCAGATACATTTATAAATAGATACCAGTCTATTCAGATACATTTATAAATAGATACCAGTCTAATTGCTTCATTGAACACATATTGGCTTGTGTAAAGATCTATCACTGACAGGTCATTAAGTCTAAGGCATAAATGCAATGTTGTCCAAGACCATTTGCAGTGTTACTGCTTCTATGGCCGATATGTTCCTTTTTCTTAAAAATTAAAAACCAAACATGGCTCATGAAGCTCATAGACTGGACCAGCATTATCACCAAACATTATGGTACAGCAGGAACTTGCTGTAAGGAAAGATTTAGCATCCATGTAAATTCTGTATTGTTCTTGGGTATTGGTAATGACAATTTACTTGTATCTTATTCATACTCAAATTGCCTTGGGATCCAAATGGGTCTTTCTTACACTTGATCCTGAAATTCCTACAATTTTCATGCTGTGTCCTAGACTCCGAATTTGGTTTATAAAACATTTTATTATGTATTTCTTAATGAGATATTGAAATATATCTGGGATACAAATAATATTGCCACAGTGGAAATACCACTTTTATCACCACAGTGGCGATATCACTTTTGGAACTACCTTCTTTTCCCATTTAGGAAATATATCTGTGCTTATGTATGTTATTTAAATCTGTATTACATATTTAGGCCTATTTTCTTTTTCTTTTTTTCTTCTTCAGATGATCATTTTCTCTCTCTCTCTTTCTCTCTCTCTCTCCATCAGGATGAATAAATCTTAAAATGTGTCAGACTGTAGATCCTCTAGTATACATTTATGTAATCAATAAGGAGGCGCCATAAAAAAATGCCTAAAAACGAATTCCAGAAAACAAAAAGTTGACTTCAGGTTATCAATTTTTAAAAATAGTTTTCCAAATGAATCCTGCAAATTATTAGTGACTGAACTTACATGTACTGTTGCTATTAGATATTCTGTCACCCATACAGTGTGCCTTTTACATTCTATGACAAATGGACACCCTTCTATGAAACCTCTTGGTTAAATATAGTAATAAAATTGTTAAGTAGTGATTCTAACTCTCAACACAATCATAATCATGTTTGAAAATGAATGGAGAAATCGGGCATTGATGAGTGTTGATTGCAAACTGAAATTATAAGACAATCAAAATTTGGGTGCAGCTTCTGTTACTGACCTAGACTGCAAGGTTGCCAAGGCCAAAAATTCATGTTTGAATAAAGAAATGCACAAAATAAAAAACCAAAATCCATACAAGTAAACTCACAATCATTAAAATCTTTCGTATAAAGATGTAATGATCTGAAATTTGTTGGCTGTGACCACTTCATGATATTTCTATAGTCCTATTTATACCACTTCTTCAACAATGTTTACTGTAATAAATGTGTGAACGAAAAAAAAAATCTCTTCATATTCATTTGAAAACGGTCATTAATTTGACAAGGTACACAATTTGAAGCATTATTTGTACAAGCTAAATTTGTAAAAGGCCGCTGTCCTAAAATTATTGTAAATTTTGGAACTTCTTTTTAATGATGTAGTAAAATGCAGTCATTAATCTCATTGGCACAAAATGGAGAAAAAATCCATGCAAATCAACAGTTTTTGCCTTACAAAAATATAGAATAAAAAGAAAATCTACGTTTTTTTGAGTAGATATAAGGAAATATTTCACTCATGAAGTGTAAACATTTTGTATTGTCACTCGTGGCTTTGCCACTTGTTACAATACAATGTATCCCACTTTACTCGTGAAATATTTCCTTATATCTACTCAAAAAATGTAGATATCCTCTATATATTTTTTGTATTCAAACCTAAGCTTTGAAAATTCGATAGAATATTTCACAATAGTAGAGGAGATAGAACTTAAAATTGGTTTTGAACATATTTTTTTTTCTGTAGTCTCAGATGTGAAAGAATGATGAATTCAGTGCTGAGAATTACCATTGTGAGTCTTATAATTATTATAATTGTTGTATGTAATTTATGATGAACCTATATTATTTGCTGTACATTATAGTATAAAGTTTTGATATTTCCTTTTCTTGGTTTATTCAGACAATATATGACAGAAGAAAGCACCTCAGATATATTTATCTACAATTCTGCTGCCCGCAATCGTGCAGTCCATGGTGACCTGGTTGTGGTGGAGATATTGCCAAGATCACAGTGGAGGGGGAGGTCACTCATCATCAAAGAAGAGAATGGGGAGGGTTAGTATTTGTGTTGTTTCATTGCATTAGTGATAGCATGGAATAACAAACCTCTGCTTTCTTGCCAATGAGAAAAAAAAACAAAACATTGGTTGCACTTTCCATTACTGCTGGTGGAAGCATCATCGTCTTCAGTTTAAAGTTTTTGTGTTATAGTTTTTGTTTGAAAGTCATAAACAAAACATCAAGAAGGCTTGACAAATTATATAAAAGTCAGCTAGCCCCTTGGCAAGCTGATGGCAAAATTGAACTTGCCATTGGCAGATTTGCGCTTGCCCAAAAATATGACCACATAATATAACAACGAATGTGAAAAAATAAGGTGAAATAAAATATGGAATATTTTCTTGAAATTTTGTTATATTATTCTACAAATAAACAGCTTATTTTGTTTTCTTTTTATCATTTATTTTGCACATTAAGTGGCTGGGACTAACATTGGAAACTTCATTGAGCTCACAGATATCACCTGTTCTGTTTTGATCACAAATTAGGTTGCCAGTGGTGTGATAATAAAGTAATAGTGAGGGTTACCATGCTCCTGGGCTAAAAATTCCAGGTGTTCTTACCTACGTTGGGGTTTGTAGTTAGTTGTAACATTGTTCTAATGAACAAACAAAAGTATACCTTCAACAACTCCCATTTTAAATTAAAATCTTAAATTTGAGTTAAATTTATTCCAAAGGAAAAAAACCAATGCCTCTCCTCTGTTCTGATTAGTTTGTATTTAAATTATGATTGATAGAAACCAAGATATCTTAATTTATCAGATGTCCTATTTCTACCTTGACGTGAAATGTGATCTCATATTTAAAAGTCTAAAAATGGAAAAATATAATATATTTTTATAATTTGTTTTTTTGAAACAAAATAGCAGCAATGCATTTTTCAGTGTGTGTGAAGTCTAAGAATACAAGATTTATTATTTTATCACTGATACAGATGCAGTGAAGTGGATTTTAAAAAGTCATCATATTGATCAAGAGCAAATTTTGTAAAATTTAAAAAACTTAACATTTACCTTTTGTTTTTAAAATATATTGCTTAAAAGATTCAAGTAAATTACACAACTGCATTCGCATATCTTTTACAAATCTAATGGGTTTTTATCTTCTCTGTCAATGATGAAATAGTGAAGCAGTGTGGTTTACAAAATATTTATCATGAACAAACATCTCTTGCCATGGAAAGCACTGAAATACCAGCAGTCCCTCTAATTTCAGGTGCCAAGTGCCCTCATTTGCATATCAAATGGGAACTGGTGATATTTGGTGGGATAGATAAGGATTCTCATGTCCCTATGTAATGTTAATCCCAGCTTATGTCAATAATTAAACTTACTGAAAAACATATAATTGTACATATAGATAGATTTGCAGATGAAAAAGAAAGGAATGGTTTGGATTGATAGCTGTAGAAAAGAATGCATTGTTAGAAGAGAGAAGAGAGATAGATAACTAACACATTCATCTCTTTGACTGCATTAATGATAATGAAGGCTTGACTTAGAAATGTGAATGGTTTTGCAATGATTTATTTATTTACACACCTGAATGATATGAGAACCCTTTTTTGTATCCATGTAATTACTGTATCCATGTAATTGTGTATCCATGTAATTACTGTATCCATGTAATTACTAGCTGAACAGTAAATATGATAAAGTCAGTCTCCTATAATTAGTATATAATTAGTAGATGATAAACACTGCTCCTCCTGGATGGTAGATGTTTTGGTACATTTATCATACCTTTAGAGAAATCCGCTTGGCTAATCGTCTGAGATGAATGCCTTTTATTTCCAAACACACCTCTAACAGAAATCTTGCAATATATGTCATTAACAATAATTACTTAGTCACCTTGAAATCAGTGACATGCATTAAAACAATTGTTGACAAGTCAATTTTTGAGAGTCAGCAAGCTTAGCACATTTACCGTATATACTCGCGTATAAGCCAATACCAACTGCAAACTGCATAGACCAAAGATCTGCCGTCGCATAATGTGCCAGCAGATCTGGGTCTATGCAGTTTGTAAGGACTAATCAGTAGAACAAACAACATAGACCCTGATCTACCAGCGCATTATGCATTTGGACCTAGCTTATACGCGAGTTTATACTGTAATTGGAACAGAATGTTGGTCAGGCAGTTTCATTGGCCAGCATAATTATTAAGGATGAGCCAACTCACCCACCACCTGTGGCTAGGTTATGACTTGAAAGTCAGTGAACCCCGTATACTTGCAAATATTATAATTTAAATGTAACTGATAAAAAGTTAAAATATAAATATTTATTCCCTTTTTGTCAAAACTTCCCACACAATAGTAAGCATTCACATTATCATGTCTGCTTGAGAAAATGCAAAACTGACCTTGACATTGACTACAAGATGGAATTGACAGACTTTGACAGTGTATTGTGAAAGGAAGAATTGAAAGATGAATGAAATTGTGAGCATTTATATAGCAGAAACATGTGATATATATAGACACTAAATTAAGGTACAGATATATGACAAGTTTGCAGATTATAAAACTTGCATAAAATAAAGCATTATGAACTGAACATGACCTCTTTCTCCCTCCCTCTATCTCTCAGTTTGTTTTACTTGCCTACAGGCAAACACCTGGCAAACTTGAGCTTGTCTGAGCTAAATTTGAACTTGTAACAGTCATCAGGCAAGTGGATTTGTTCAGCCTTGCATCACAGCATATTTCATAATGAGACATAATCTTTTGCATGACCCTGTTTTGAAACTAAACAGGCAGGAAGATACACTTGCCTATTGTATGGGTGTAGGTTTATCAAATATCCATGTGTCATTATTTGCACAATTTATTTTTTAAAATGTGCTTCTTAATTTTCCAGTGACAGAATAGTCAGTGTTTCGAGTTTACTGACACTTTTGACCATGTTTTAATATGGTCTATTCATGTTTTTTTATAAATAGAGCTACAGCTTGAATACTTTAAAACCATTATTTATTTTATAATTTTATATATAGTCTTAAGTACAGTGTCATGTAAATATCACATAAGCTATTGTTCTGGTAGTTTCCTTTGTTATGAAAAAGTCACATAAACATAAGGTGCAACCTAACCAAAAACAGGCAGAAAAATGATGGACACTACTTTTCAGTTTATTGGAGGTGGCTGGTGAAGACAATTCATAATTTTATTATTTATATGACAGAAAGCTAAACCAGGGTGGTTGTTGAAAAGATGTTAACTTAATGGAATGTTGAATTGTGTTTTCCTCTTATTAAGTTATAAGTTATTTCAAAAGGATAGCCATAAAGATAAAGCTTGCAAGTACAAGGACGCAAGAAGTATCCATAATTTAAACATACGAAATATACGGTAAAGCACAATATAAGCATGGATAGAACAAATTTATGTTTAGTACCAAGTAAAGTCACATGCCCAATGATGCATAGTAAAAATTATTGCTGGTTGGCTGAACAGGTCAAATGCACTTAACAATAATATAACATTGAAATTGGTTTCCTCACAGTGATTTCCACTCTGGAAAAAAATTTATTGTCCTTGTATGGGGATATTTTTTAGATCATGGTATGAAAGTAATAAAACAGTTACAGGTTATTTTGCTGATACATTGTTTTATTGTTTACTTTCCCATAAGGGTCTATTCTACATCTGAAAATTGGGGGGCAAAATTCCCCTCCATTTCCAAAAAGGGGCTGAATTTTCTTAATATAGGAGGGATTTAACGAAGTAAACAAAGGTAGGACTTGCAAAATTAAGTATAATTGACCTATCGCCACTTGTCAATCACGATAATTGATTAACCAAACAACAAGTGTATTTAGACACACCTCCAGGCATTGTTTACGTCCACCATTTTCCTCCAACAAGCTCATACCTGTGACAGAACCAGGATTTCAAACCAGTAGATTTACAAATTTTGATCAATTGATTGGCTTCTAAAAAGGTAGATTTTTTATCAGCATAAATTTTACGTGTTTTAAGGGGACTGAAAACAAAACAAGTTCATTTTGTCACATAATATGTATTCTCTTCATATTATAATAAAACACAAATTTTGAACATGATTCAGATTCAGAATCTGATGGAAAATGTTACAATAATAGTTTGTTAATATGAGCCAGTATAATGTTAATTAAATGAAAAAGGAAGAGTTTTACATCTCACAGTTCACTGCAAAGATTTTTTTAAAAAATCCACAGGCATTTTTAGTTTCCTTCACAAGATCACTGTCTGGTGACCACTGGTTACATTCACTGTGATTGTTAACCTTCACACTTAGCAAGCTCTCAATAGTTTTCAAGTGGCACACACAACCGACATCAAACACTTTGGGGTTGACATTCTTGACTCTGGACAGAACACTGTTGTGCTTCCCAATCATCACATCACATTGCAGTTGTCACTGGAAAACCCAATACAGTTTGCCCAGGGGATGTCTCTGTCTCTGAAAGTAAAATATCATAATCATTGTAATTTTTCACACCCTCATAGTGCACAACATATTCCTCAGAAACTTTGTTCTTTGCTCTCCATGTTTTGCAATGATGTAAGTTGACAAATGTTGTGAAATATTAAAAATAATATACATTTTTGCAAAGCGTTGTTAAACTTGTTGTAGTATTTCTTAGCTGGTGGCTTCTTAGCATTGGGAGAAAGCGGACGTTTCGGCATTTTGACATGAATTAAAAAAAAAATATATAAGCTGCCCTTAAATATTCATCTTAAACCATCGTGAACAATACAAGAACAATTAAAAGACATCAAATCAAAATACTTACTCAAGTGTTTCTGCCAAGATCAATTTTGGTCGGTCTCTCCGTTTTATCTTCCTTCCACGACAGATCGGCAAATTTTAATCAAAGGTTCATGGTCATCATGGATTACCTTTGATCCTTTTATTACTTATAACACCTCAAACAACATCCCGCATTTGGCCTTAAACTCTCCAAATTACAACAATAAGGGTATCAATTAGCCGCTTCTTGTGTACACATGCTAACAATTGTAATCCGACTACTCAACCATGCATCGTCGCACCGGTCATATCATAGGTTGAACATTTCTGGTTCCCAGTAGACTGGTTCTGGCTGGTTTATCTAATGTGTTGATAGAACGTGTAAAAAAACCGTTTAAAAAAACAAAAAAAAAATTTCCTCTAAATTTTCAAAACCGGTAGATTTCGACTACTAAACAGTATGTGCGGTAGACGGTCTTTAAAATGGTATTTTTGGACTACCGCCGGTAGAATCACAGGTATGCAAGCTGATTGTCATGATAATGAACTGGTTATCATAAATATTTGCAAAACTTGACAAACTGCTGCCCATGGGGGTTTTGTAATTCTTAAGGTCGATATCCAGATTGTCTAAATGGAGGAGTTAGATTTATTTGTTTCCTGAAACCTAGATGAAATTGGATGGATAAAGACTTGTGGTCGCCCGCACAATCAACTGATGACAATTACCACATTTTTGTTTGCACAAAAGTATATAGAAAAGCATTTCCCATCAATAATTTGAAGAAGAAAAAAAATAATAAGAAAATAGAATTAAGAAAATATGTAAAAATGAACATGTCTAGAATATAGTTGGACATCCCTTAACCTTGGGCATTGTTGTTTGTGTGTGTGTGTGTTTTCTTTTATAGGAAGCACTAAACCTGAGATTTGCATCATGTTAAAAGGTTAACATTTTCATTTTAATGTTGGTTTGTTGCCAAAAAACACATCATCTTTCAGACACTTGAGTTACTCTTTACTTTCGGTCACTGAGCTAAAGGAGGGGTGGGGGATGAAAATTGTAATTAATCATAAAGAAATACAAAAACAACGGCTTCAGATATTCATCATCCTATATATTAAACATGTATTTAGCATGTTTACATCAACATAAATCACTAATCAAAATTGCATCTCAAAAACAGAGTAGAACTTTAAAATTGTTACGTACAACAGTATACTTCTAAACAGTAACTAATTATGCTTTTGCAATATATTTTGAATTCATTTACCTCTAATTCAACCTAAACAAAATTCAGGTAAAATTAATAAAGATATGACTGCATGCTAAATACAAGAATATCTTTCGAAGTGAATTTCCTTTTACAATAATACGTTTCAATCCGCTTTAAAATTGATTTTAATGATTTTCTGAAATAAAACACGCAGCATATTATTATATGAACTTAAAATACAAAACAAATATTGTCTACTGCAGTATAATTTATGCAACTTGGTGATTTTACATTTTGAAGAATAATAAGAATAATTGTTAATAAACATATCACTGAAATTGAAATAAATTTCTTTGCCAAATACTGAATTGTTGACGGAGGTTAATAGGTCATTGTGTCATGTGATTCGATAGGTGGAGTGATCTTTTATCTCATGCAAGATCAATTGTCACGTATACTAGGTTTCTTTTGTTGTGAATTTGTTCGAAATTAGCTTTAATCCTGCAATCATGCATTGTAGAATAAACCCTGTTCCAGTTAGACATAAACAGAGGATCTTTTATGAGAGTTAATTAGACATAAAACTTATTACAGGAGTTGAATCATGCAATATCTCATGGAATACTGTGAATTTATTCATTTTCATGGGTAGCAATTTAGGGATAATACATTGTTTGCGGTGTGCAAACATTTTTTCACAGCATGAGGAAAGAGTTTGAGCCTGAGGGTTTAAAGTCTTTCCTGAGAGCTCCGACAAATGTTTGCACACGAAAAACCATGTATTTTCATTATTCTTTTATGATCAATAACTTATGAAAAATTACATACCAAATATCCACAAAAAAGAGGTTTTAGATGCCAAAAAATTATGTACTCCAGCAGCATGTGAAATTGCAATGTTTGAGTACAGACAGCTTCTGTTGCAAAAGTGTGTAATGTCAAACCAGCTGGAACAAGTCCCATCATGTAAGAATTTTACATTCTTTTTCAAAAACTGACATTTCATCAGTACTTAAATTTGTGGATATTGGATGGGGTCATATTGTCTTAACACATTTCATCAGTACTTAAATTTGTGGATATTGGGTGGGTCCTATTGTCTTAACACATTTCATCAGTACTTAAATTTGTGGATATTTGTGTAAATTTGTGGATATTGGATGGGGTTCTATTGTCTTAACACATTTCATCAGTACTTAAATTTGTGGATATTGGATGGGGTTCTATTGTCTTAACACATTTCATCAGTACTTAAATTTGTGGATATTGGATGGGGTTCTATTTTATGGCCTTGTGTTTTGACTGGACTAGGAATTACATCACCATTTGACAAGAATCACATACAATATTTATGATGTGATGTTATATCACTAAGCAATTTGTTCATTATATGATAAAATGAAGAATTGTCTGATATTTTGTCTCTACTATTTCAGGTAAGGATTCAGCAGCTCAGAAAGATGATAGGGAAGAGACAAGTTCAGCCCTACCCACAGGTCAGGTTGTCGGCATAGTTCAGAGAAACTGGAAGGAATATGTGGCCTCCTTTGCTCAAAATGAAGTATACATTATTTCCACATTCTTAAATTCTTGAGCTTGTTTAATGTTGGAGTATTCAACTTTTTGACAAATGAATCTTTTAAAATAAATAACTAAGGGTCCAAGGAATCCAAAATCACTTTAAATGTAAAGATTGTTGTGCATTTTCTTGTGTTATTCTTAGGGCTGTTTCAGGAAAAAGTCCCGGGGGGTGGGGGTGGGGTGGGGTGGGGTGGGGGTGTTTGGAATGCAACTCTTTTTCCTTGTAGTGGAGGGGTGTGAGAAGTATTTTAATCTTCGAGGTTGTGCATATATTTTAACTCAAGTAATTGTGGATGTGCCTATTGTGTTCAATATTTTATTTGATACCATGAAAAAAAAATTTGTACTTAAAGCTACACAGTTGAGACATCACAAGAAAAAAAAATAATGTGAAAATACGCTGAATCGATCATTTTATCACTTTTTTTTTTTTAACCTAAAACCCACAAACTCACGACACTACTGTGAACTCTGATAACACATGTGTGAAAATTAACTCTACACCGGTAAATGGGAAATAACTGATTTGACAATTTTGGCTATTTCTGTGAAAGAAAAATATGCATAATCCATACGAAGTTGCAGATGGGAAATAACTCACTCGACACTTCCGGTGAATCCACACCCTGTTTGCTGTACCATTGTTGCTAAAAACACCTAAATGTATGAAGTTTGGTGCCCTGTGGAGATGAACAAGTGGTTGGTAGCGGCAAGACCTGATTAAAGGCGGAGCAAATGGAGCAGTTGCTCCAGGGCCCCCACCTTGCGTGGGGCCCTGCAACACAGTGAAATGGTAATTAACATATATTGGGGGGGGGGGGGACTTTTTAATATTGTTCCAGGGTCTCCTACCACAGGAGTCCAATGTTTTATCAATAAAATACACTATATTTAAGATAAGGTTATTTTGTTTTGTCACAGATTTTCAGCGTATTTTATTTATAAAATGTCAGACTCCTATGTTCATACCACCATAATCTGGTATTGGGTGGAGGCTATGCTTGACAGGTTAGCTAAGCATGAATTAAATGATCAAATGGAAGCAGTGGCATAGCAACCGCACAAGCGACCCTGGCAATGGGGGGTGGGCCAGTGGGGGCCCAAAATTCCCATCAATGTTTTTTTTTAATTGTGAGGGGGCCCAGAATTAAGTTTTGCAGGGGGGGGGGCAGATTTTCTTCCTATGCCACTGAATGGAATTGTGCAAAGGTATTTGAGAATAATATCTCAGTAAATCTTTTGGAGGTTGCATTTTGTATTTAATGGAAAGGAATGACAGTGGAATAGCAGCCTAATTGTAATCAGACCTTTCTTAATCAAGTCAATAGGTCCATGTGTCAAATTGTACCCACCTTTGTTCATCTTGTAGCATAGACGTAGAATTATGTCATAAACAATTTACAGTCACTTCTTAATTAGTGATAGTAATTATTGTTCACATTCTGTTAATAAATTAGATTATGCTGTTAGGGGACACTTGGTCATGCCATATATTGATTGCAGTGGGGTATTTATGAAATATCTTAATGAATATACAGATTGTATTAAGATCTTTAGTGGGTTACATTTCAGAAGTATCTAAACAAGATATATAACATGACCTTTCAGGTCACCTGCCCCTATATAACATGGCATGTGTTACTGTATATACTCAAGTATAAACTCTGTCCAAATGCAAACAACATAGACCCTGATCTGCCATCACATAATGCACTGGCAGATCAGGATCTGTGTTGTTTGTTCTACTGATTAGTCCTTACAAACTGCATAGACCCAGATCTGTTGGCGGATTATGCGACGGCAGATCTGGGTCTATGCAGTTTGCAGTTGGTATTAGCTTATATGTGATACAGTGAAACCCCGCTATAACGCGTCCCGCTATAACGTGAATTCGGATATAACGCGATCGTGGCGTGGCTCCCAAAATTTCATATATTCATTCGCACATGAACATTTTTTTTTTTTCCAAAGTACGAGAAATAGTGTATAAAATGTGTATATTACAGTATAAATTTGGGGAAGAGATCGCGTATGAATTCGAGTATAATACGTTTGTGGCGTGGTTCCTGAAATTTTATATACATGTACATGTATTTTTCTCGTACACGGAAAAAAAATATTTTTTTTGTAAGTACGAGAAATAGTGTATAAAAAGTTTATTATCATTTTGGGGAAGAGATCATGTATGAATTCGATCGTGGCGTGGCTTCTGAAATTTAACAATTTCACCAATTTCTTGATGTGTTATGCCAAAATAAACATTTTCGGAAATGTTACTTATTACTGATCCACGAGTAAAGCCAGTAAGTCTTCTCTGTGTTTGTCTTAAATTCATTATGTATACAATCATTGCTCAAACAATAGCCGACATGTTTTTCTTCTTTAACTGCATACACAACCGAGCGTCAGACAATGTGGTGGTTGATAAAAGATTCTCAAGATTTAATAAACATCAATAAACGTAAGCCGCCAACACATGTGCTGGACTTCAATTCATCCTGTATACAATCATTGTGCAAACAATAGCCGACTTATGTTTCTTCTTTAACTGCATACACAACCAAGCACCAGACAATGCGGTGGTTGATCAAAGATTGTCATATGTGGGTGCTTATGTAGAGACTGAGCTTGGGCGGCAAGATCAAAGATTGTCATATGTGGGTGCTTATGTAGAGACTGAGCTTAGGCGGCAAGATCAAAGATTGTCATATGTGGGTGCTTATGTAGAGACTGAGCTTGGGCGGCAAGATCACAAGGAGGTCAAATAACCACTCTCTGTTACTTAGCACTGAACAAGTACAGCTGTATCAAGCTCGTTGCTCAATCAAAGGGTTGTCATGTGGGAAAACAAAGACGGATCAATATCAGATAGTAAACGGTGTTGATACCCTATTCATGCTATACATTAGACGTGTATACGTTGTTCTCTGAAAAAAGTAAAATATAGTAAAACCCCGCAATAACGCGACCCCGCTTTTTCCGCGATCGAATTTTATGGACCCCAAATATCGCGTTATAGCGTGGTTTCACTGTATATGGTAATTAGTTGTGAAACCAATAAAACTATAAAGTTGTGCATGCAATCACTCAACTTTGTCAAATAAGGACAGGAAATATCATGTAATACATATTTGTTTTGCAGGAAAATTATCATAAAAGTAACAAAGGTAATACAAAGTATTTGTGGTGGTAGTGATATCTGCGTTTTAACCAATATACATGTAAACCACTCCCTCTTTATAAGGTTACTCATTATAGCATCGTCTCTCTTATAAGGTAGGTTAAACAGTAGACCCCATTTCACAGTTTAACAGTACTGTTATGTATGATTTACCCTTTTATAAGGTAGACTTCACTTATGAGGCAGTGCCATTTCATGTTTCCTATCAGCAGTGTAACTTGGTTCGCACTAAAATTAAATTCTTAGTAACCACTTTTTTTGCAATGAGCTATCAACCTATGGGTTGTTCAGAATTGTTAATATTAATTGGACTTCATTACTTAAACTTTATCAATACTTTGAATAGATGTGGATAATGTCGATAGCTCTTTTTATGGTTTGGTCTTGCATCTGTCGTGTGTCATTCATCCATCAACATTTGCTATTTTTGACATCTTATAAAAACTGCTGTAATACCAACTTTTACCAAATATGGCAGGTAGTATCCTGGCATGAAGTTCTTTCAGATGTGTTCAAATGACCCCCAATCAGCCATCCAGTATGGCCACCATTACTAAAAATAGAAAAACCTTTGAAGAAAAGTCTTCTCATGAGTCACTGAACAGAATTTAACCAAACTTGGCAGAAAGCATCCTGGCATGAGGCTCTTTCAGATTGTTCAAATGATCTCAATCAGTTATTCAATATGGCCTCCGTTACTAAAAACAGAAAAACCTTTTAATGACTCCTTCTCATGAGCCAATAAACAGAAGGTGAGTGATTTCAGGTCCATTTGGCCTCTTATTATATATCATTTCAAGAATGCATTAAATGTATAGCATAATATTAACTTTCTTCCAGGCTGAGGGAAAAATCACAAAGACTATATTCCATGTGAAGATTCAAATCATGTTGAAGTTTAAAACCAAGAGTGCATTGTGGTAGAAGAGCAGAGTCCTAGAACACATGATGCTCAGGAGCTATCAGCCTGAGATTTGGGAGAATCGACTCAGTAACATACAAAATCAGCATGATGGTACCAAACTCATCAAAAGAATCCAAGCATTGTAAGTCAGCCGGACACAAAGTAAGCCCAGATGCCAAACACACAGTGCTGCTGTTCCTGAAATCCACTTCTAATCCTGAATACAGTATGATAGTTGATTAATATACACAGTTATGACCAGCTAAGGTACATGCTTATTCTGACAAAGAGATAATTGATGCTGCACCTCTGTGAGCTGACTGTGTGAAGTATCTGCAGTACATTAAAGTGAAACTTGCAGCAGTGGAGATTTTGATCTCAATTTGTTCAGAGAAAATATGCACTGTGCTGCCAAGGATGCAATAAACCGAATAAAGGAAACACCACTGGTTATCAATTCCAAACTGAAACATATTGGGTATTGGACAAAAAATTGAAGTGAAAAGCAGAGAACTGCTGAAGTCAGACTCTTTTGAATACATTTCTCAGTGCAGTTTTGTAATTAGGCCCCCATGGTAAAATATGGGATTCGCTTTGTAACATGTATGATCTCAATCGTGATCAGTCTCTTCATGCCGTAGCTGTTTATTATGAATCAGTGAACCCATTATGTACATGGCCAGAACAAGATGGCTTCACTTGTTATCGTCTCAATGAATCTTCATCTGCTGAACTCCTCTGCCAATTTGAAATGCAGCCTGTTTTAGATGTTTCAAAATTACCAGAAGATCACTTCCTGAAGTACCATGAATCAAAGGCATTATTTCCCGATTTTGAGAAACATAGTATTGCTCAATGTGGCTATCTGTTCCTGACTATTGCTCTTCCAATGTGGCTATTTGCTCCTGATTTTTTCCTCTCATCCAAAATTATACAGTTTGTTGAGCACAAAATCCTGACTTTTTCAAGGAAAGTTAAAATATTCTTGTTAAGAGACATGGTTGGTGCATCTGGTGGAGAAATTGTAGCCTATGTTCATCAACAGGAGGAGAAAAAACCAATTAAATCTGGTAAAAAGGACATCATAAATGGATTTTCATCTGGACTTGGCCAATTCACAGTGGCTGAAATTAGGATTGATATGAACAGATTTTATGTAAAATGTACCAGGAATCAGAACAATAAAGCAGATCTCCTTGTGGTTTTAGTTATGAATAATATCAGACTGTTGAGTTTATTGTTCCAGGTTACATGTACATGTGTGAGAGCAACACTGGTCCCATACATGTACAATTTAAAACATATTTTCTTATGACACTGCCAATATAATTACAGATGCTAGTGCTAAAACTTACATTTTTATGTTGATATAAATGTGGGTTTTTTTGAAATTGCAGTACTGATAACAGATTGTTTTATATTGTATGTATTATGTAAATATGAGAAATTCTATTTTGTCATAGTCATTTGTGTACTGGTACACTGATAAAATAACATTTGGATAGTCCTTAGTTTGTGAGATTTTGTGAGCAGTCATTATCTGTCAAACAAACTATAATCACTCCCATATTGGTATTTGCTTGTAGTTATGGTCTAATAATAGTAATGCATACATACTGCTTTAACCATTCTTCAGCTATAAGCCAGATTTTTGACACAACTGAAAGACTGTTGCTTAGTTTGTAAATTTCTGTATTCCTGGTTTTACAGTTAAAACCAATATTTTTTTTTATTGTTTTGACATTGATACTGTGATAGACAATCACCTCTATTTCAATTGTGTTGTGTTCCTTTTTTAATTGTTTTAAATAAAAGTAATAAATATAGTTTTGGTTAGTTGGGGGGGGGGGGGAAGAGGGGGAGTTGGGTAGGACACACCTGATGGCATGGTCATACTAAAGATGTTCAATCTAGAAAAAATCTAAACTTTCAAAATTATTGTTTTGAATTTGAACTACATGTATTGTTTTAAAATCTTGGTTTAATTTTCCACACATTCTAAATTTCCACAAGCTGGGTAAGAAATGTATCTTCCATTGAGTGTGTTTCGTCCTGTGAGAATTATAGGCTCATATGGTGTTCCAAGGACTTGTCAGTGACACATTATAAACTTGAGCTAAACAATTTGAAACGAAATGAGATTTATAGTAAAAGCAACAGTTAAACACAAAAATGTTAAAAGAAAATAATTTAGAAAAGAAAAAGTAACATTAAAGTTAATAAATGAAACTTGAGAACAAACACTTGAAAAACTATTACAAAAATTGCATTGTCAGATATTCATGTATTAGGTACGCATTTTGTAATGCCTGGCTTACCGACAGTCATCAGTTATCGTTTGTTTACAACCAGTGACCAGGGCTTGCAATTAATGATAATCCACTAACCCCCAGTTAGTGACTTTGCTGACGGATAACCAAACCCCATCCGTCACTAATCCATTGGTGCAGTGAAAATGACCACAGGTCGCTATCATAACAGTTAACAAGAGGTCTTTTGTTGACTGTATCAGATAAAATGTGAGTCAGAATCTTCTTTATTGGTTATTTGATCAGTTTATTGTGTTAATTGAGTACCTACCAACATCCTGCACTTGACGAGGTTCAATAAATGCTTGCAGCACAAATGGACAGGTTTAAACCACTCATCAAGTAAATTAGTGTGAGTATTGTCAAAACAGTCTTCATGCACATGGAACTAGCCTGATGTACTGGCTCCAGCATTGATTTCATTACTGATGATAACAACAGGTATAGGGTATTGCCAATTCAATGAATATTCCAGAATTATACCAAACAATGTGTTTAATATTTATATCATTGTTGATAAATATTCAGTGCAGTGTGAGGTGACAATTATAAACATATGGAAGTATTTGCAATTTGTGCAGCCATCACCGAAACAGCAGAAATTCGATGATAACAAGAGAGAACATGATTGGAAATATGACCAAGAGAAGAGACGAAGAAAGCACCAGAAATGCTGGGCAAATGAATACGAATGGCTGAAGTATGGCCAAGGAAAAGCTGTGATGTACACTTTCAGCACTGAGTATTCAAGAAATCTGAAAGTGCATGGGGTACTTGATTCATTAATGGGTTTAAAAAACATTCCTGGAATCATAATGCATGTTCCTTTCACATAATGGCAGAGGGATACGTAGAATCATAACAAAATTGGTTCCTCAGAAGCAGAGCAAATTGTGGCATCTTTGAACAAGAACATCTTGGAGAAGCTTGAACATGAACTTTCAACTTTTTGTGAGATTTCTTGGTGAAACACAGTTGTTATTGTTTTGAGTTGATGCTAATGAATAATAAATGTTGAATTAGAAACTGAACTAGTCTGGCTTCTGTTTGATTTTAGTACGATCAGTGAAATTTAGGCAGGATCAGTAAAATATTTATTATGGTGATTTTGTGGGTTAGTGAAAAAAAAGTCCTAAAATTCGAACCCTGAGTGACAGATGTTACATTTGAAGTGATTCCTACTACAGTGGACTATGACTACTTTGGCGAAAATTATTCTATGCATAACCACCAAATCTGTACTCGTCATTCAAGCTTACAGGCATACTAGTGCCTCTGTGGCTGAGGGACTAAATTGTTTATGCTGTATGACACGCACCTCTGGGATGTGGGTTTGATCCCCACCAGCTGAGTGACTCAAAATTCTTGCATCACTACCTTCAGACTTTGGCAGGTCCTATATGACATTGTATGTATAAATTGACTGTAAAACCCAATACAAAAAAGGACACTATCAATGAATAAAATTCATTTTTGCAGTAGATATTTAATGAATGCTGTGCTTTTTTTAAAATTTCTATTATGTTGGTGGGTGAGGGGTGTAATCAAAATTTTGTTTTGTGCTTTTTCCTCAAGAATAATGAAAGATTGGTGTTCCTGCACCCCCCAAGCTTTTTCCTGGAATCGCCCTTAGTTGAATATCTATCTCCTAGTCAGTGTCATTACACAGAAAAGTATGACAGAATGATGTCATATTGATAATGTCATATTATAATGATGATGTCATATTGATGATGTCATAATGTTATGATGATGTCATATTGATGTCACAATGCAATGGTGACATCATAATGATGTCATAATGTAATGATGTCATATTGATGATGTCATAATGTAATGTCATATTGATGTCATAATGTAATGATCCTGTCATAATGTAATGATCCTGTCATATTGATGATGTCATAGTGTAATCATGTCATATTGATGATGTCATAATCCAATGATCATGTCATATTGATGATGTCACAATTTAATGATGACATCATCAAGCTGCACAGTAAGCATTGATTTTACAGAAGTGGACTAGCTTAAGTTCATCTATCAAAGTAGACCTCACTGAGGCTGTTTTTTGATGTGAATAAGACAAAGGGTCAGCCAAATATATCTGTCCAAATGTAGGGGATAGGCTTATTGTCAGATATCCTTAGTAAATATTTGCCAGAATTTTGTACAAATTGAGGGTTGCCTGTAAATGTGCACATCAGTCTTCAAGATGTGATCCAGCCCCAGGGGTTCGGGGATGTGACCCCAGGGTTATAACTTGAAAACTATTGAGGTCCCCACCCTGTAATTACATACATTCATACTGGGCATGAAGAGACAAATTTGGTATATACCCACTGATGACCAATGGGTCAATTCTTACCCCCTCATTTTCTCAAGTGTCTTTGCATATAAACTATGTTGTTCTATTAAATGTAGTTGCATTTTTTATCTTTATTGAAGTTTTTAATATTATTTAAAAAAACATTTTAGGAGACTGGCAGTGGAGACAAGAAGGCAGGAAAGGTACTTGTCATTCCCTATGACATCAGAATTCCTAAAATACGTATCAGTACATGTCAAGTGAATGCTCTCAGAGATCACAGGTAAATAAAGTGATGACTTTTAACTAGTAATACATGTAGCTCCTACTCTATTTAAAAATACATGCTATGCAATTTAATTTATTATAGATGGAAAGATGAAAATCTTAATACATTGTCAACCAGTTCTTTGGTGGGACATTGATGTCTTTTTTCTGATGGCATTGTTGTTATCTTTATTGAAATTGGAGGAATCAGTTTCAAGCTTTTTCACTGAGTTATTTTCTGTAAGGCCATGTGAACTTATGGTATGGCCCTGTGTTCGTCGTCCATGATCTGTCCATCAACAATTGCTTTTTTCAGCTTCTCAAAAACTTTAAACTACTTCTTCTCAAAAACTACTCAGAAGAATTTGACCAAATAAAGGTCTTTCAGGTTTATACAAATGATGGCAAAATGTCATCAAATATTGCTACCATTACTAAAAATAGATAAACCTTTAAATGACTTCTTCCTAGCAGCCGCTTAACTGAATTAGAAACAATTTGACAGCACCCTGATATGAAATGCTTCCAGGTTTGTACAGTTGATGCTGATTCACCATCAGATATAGCCACCATCACTAAAAATAGAAAAACCTTGAAAAGACTCCTTTTCAAAAACTGCTTAACAGAATTTAACCAAATTTGTCAGAAACTATTCTGCCATAAAGGACTTTCAAATTGCACCTAATTGCTCAAGTTTACGTTGCTCCTACAGCAAATCCTTGTAACCACCATGACTCGGAAACCATTCAAAATATTCTGATACAATTTGATGTGTACATAGTTTTGTAGACCTAAATTTGCCTCTTACAGGTTTTGTCTTGTTATCTCCATGTTTGGATTGGGTTATGGCCCTTGACAATCAATGTCACATCTTCAAATGGAATGTAATTTGTAGTTGGAACAGCCGAAGAAATATTCAACATATTCTGATGCAATTTGGTATGAACATTGTCTGATAGACCTAGATGTGCCATTGGGTTTTGTCTTGTCTACTCCATTTTGGATAGAGTTATGGCGCATGACAATTTACTCTAATATCATCAAAATGGGATGTTACTTGTAAATATCATAGCTCAGGAAATATTCATCATATTCTGATGCAATTTGGTATAAATATTCTCTAATTGACCTAGATATTCCTTTTATGGGGTTTGTCTTGTCAACTCCATTTTGGAGAGAGTTATGGCCCTTGACAATTAACTGAATATCTTTTCATGGGATGTTGCTTGTAATTGGTATAGCTCAAGAATCATCCAGCATATTCTGATGCAGTTTGATATGAACATTGTCTCATACACTTACATGTGCCTTTTATGGATTTAGTCTTGTTTTCTCTATGTTGGACAGAATTTTGCTCCTTGTGAGTTATGCTCGTTGTTGAGCAAATTCTTGTCATCTTTTGGAAACTTGGAATGGTGCTTGCAATCAGCATAGCTTAAGAACCATTAAACAAATTCTGATTGAATTTGATAGAATACTGTCTCTTGGGCCCAAATGTGCATTTTCTGGGTTTTATCTCATCTGCACCATTTTGGACAGAGTTATAGCCCTTGTCAGTCAACTTCATATGTAATTCGTACATGGGATGTTGCTTATATTGAAGAGACATTGAAGGATTTGCATTCAAAGCGTTCCTTTAGAGGAGTCATGGCTCTTGAATGCCCAGTGTCTCCTAACTTGGGGTTTATCAATACAAGTTCTTCCAGTTAAGGCCTATAGAGCAAAGTGTAGTGAGTGCATCCTTTTGCAATGCACCCATCACTAATGGCTCTACTTCTTTTTTTAAATTTAATTTTTCAAAGACAATGCCCAAAATCTAGTAATTGTGTAATTTTCAGTGGTCCAAACTGCTTTTAACCATAATCACCCAGTTACTTCCCCAGCATCATGCTTTCCATGTTTGCCATCAGGAGATCACTTCAGCAGCAGCTATGGTGTATTTTATTGGTTACCATATATACTTGTGTATAATCTAGGTCCAAATGCAAACATCATAGACCCTGATCTGCCATCACATAATGCAGCGGCAGATCAGGGTCTATGTTGTTTTTTCTACTGATTAGTCCTTACAAACTGCATAGACCCAGATCTGCCAGTGCATTATGTGACAGCAGATCTGGGTCTATGCAGTTTGCAGTTGGTATGAGCTTATACATGAGTATATATGGTAAATTGTGCTATAAAACCCATTCATTGCTTTTTTATACATTGCTGGGGGTATGTATAAGCTCTAAAATCTTTCCCAAATCAGGATGTTCCTTCAACAGCTACAACTGTAGAAGTGTTTGAGAGTACTCCCCCTGCTTTTGTTATGAATGCTTTTTTGGGAATTCATATTTCTTCTTGGGATACATTACTCAGTCATAATGCAATAAGAGTTCTACCACTGCCTTGCAAATCTAGACTTCCCAAGCTTATTTTTAGCAACAAAAGTGTTAAAAATCATCTGCACACATTACTGGAAGTCAGACAAGAGTGGTCTTCCCATGGATAGAGGGTTTGGTACCAAATCCTGTTCATATGTCAGTCACTATTTCTGCTCATGCTAGGAAGCATATTCTTTCTCGAGACCTTGTACAACGGATATCCACTTGTGTCTTTTGCACCATTTGAGCAATTCTGGAGAGTTTTCTCATACAGGGAAGTGAACTCCAGCTATATTTCTATATATTTCTGGTTCTGTCTTCATTGTAGATGAATATTTCACACTTCATTTGGCTAACATGATCATACGATAAGGGTGTCAGGTCCACTTTAATAACCTGGCCCAGTGTCCGTAGTACTTAAGTCAATTCAGCTACAGCACTCGACCTTGTCTATGAATTCTGTCAAACAAGTGTCTGTTAATAATACATGCATGTAATTTCCATCGGGATTTTTGAGCTCTAGTGGTCAAAGACCAGAAGAGGTTATGGGATGGTCTGTCGTCCATTGTCTGTTCATACATTAACACAAGTTTGTTATTGCTACTTCTCCTAAACTACTTGGAGGATTGCCATGAAACTTCACACACACATTCATCCCATGGTCTTAAATGAAAATGGTGCTACTTGGACAGCTAATATGGCTGCCATCTTGAAAATCTTGTTATTGCTACTCCTCCTGAATGGAAAGTCATATTGACTTGAGATTTTCACCAGAAGACTTCTAATGATATCTAGTTGGTCCTCAATGAAAATGGTGTTTATCTGATCTTCAGTATGGGCGCCACAGTGGCCAATCTTGAAAATGTTGTTATCATTACTCCTCCTGAATGGATGGTCATACCAACATGGGGTTTCCACTAAAAGATTTCCTATGATATCTATTTGGTGCTAAATGAAAATGGTGCTGATCTGATATCCAGTATGGCTACCATAGTAAACATCTTGAAAACCTTGTTATTGCTACTCCTTCTGAACAAAAGGTAATATTGCCTTGGGGTTTTCACTAGAAGACTTACAATGTTTAGTTGGTCCAAAATGAAATGGATTCTGCTTGCACATTCAATATGGCTGCCACAGCGGTCATCTTGAAAATCTTGTTATTGCTACTCCTCCTGAATGGCTGGTCATATCAACATGGGGTTTGTACTAAATGACTTCTTATGATATATAGTTGGTCCTAAATGAAAATGGTGCTGCTCAGACATCCATTATAGTCACCACAGTGGCCATCTTGAAAATCTTGTTATCACTACTCCTAAATAAATGACTGTTCAAATTGATATTGTGCATGCACCAAAAGACTTATTATGATGTCTAGTTGGTCCTAAATGGATATGTTGCCAATCTGTTATTCAATATGGCCACAACTGCAGCCATCTTGAAAATCTTGTTATTATGACTTCTCCAAAACAGAAAGTCATATCAACATGAAGACTTCTTATGATGTCTTGTTGGTCCTAAATGATGTCTTGTTGGTCCAGAATGAAATGGTGCCAATGTGACATCCACAGCAGCTATATTGAAAATCTTGTTATTGTTGAAGAATATCAGAATATGGTTTCAACATTCATCAGTTAAAAGGAAAAATTTGTCTTATCATGATTTCCTGGTAATTCTTTTCAGGCAGTAGAGTGTCAATCCCTTTGAGGGACTCTTTTTATTATTAATGTCCTCTTCACAGAATGTTTAATGCAATGCTTGATTGATTTCACCTGTGCATGCCATTGTTCTGCTCTCTTTATTTACAGTTGTCAATACACTGACAGGATTAAGTGTGTGGGGTGTAAACATCTTTTGCCATAACTAATGTCAGCCACCCTACCTGTATATAAATTGTATGGGGTGCAATTCAGGTCATACATGGCATCTATGCTCACACTGGCCTGAGTGATGAGAGTGAGGAATACATGATCAGGGATGTGGATTCCATCAGTCTTGCCACTGCCTTTGTTGACACTTTGTTCCCCATATCCACAGGCAGTTCAGATTTTCATGACAATACAGTGGACCATGACTGACATGGTATTGCGGGCCATCCAGACCAATGGTAGATATCAAATGAACTCAAACTTATCAATGTTCTGGCTACAATGATCATTCCTGAGATAGCAAGTACTGGACTTGGGCAACAAATGCCACACAACTGCAGATGACACTAGCACTGGCACAGTCTCAACCTATGCCTTCAACTCCTGGTACTGGTTACAGTGATCTATTTTCCTGGTACACCTATTCCCATCTTCAAGACACATATAATGCTTGGGCACCTGGCCATTACAGTTCCAGCATCAAATCTGATCCAAATGTCAATCAACGTATTCAGCACTGGAATTGGGTATAGTGATCGATTTACCTGGTATACCCATTCTCTGTTTCAAGACACATATAGTGCCCGGCACCCATCCATGACAGTTTCAGCAACAACTGTGAACCAGACACCAAGCATATTAAGCATATCCAGCACAGGAATTAGTGAACCATATCGTGCTACCCAGTGCTGTACCAATGGAAGTATAGTGGACTGGTACTGGACAGTTCCATCACTGGTCCCAGCTCTGTCTTGGCCCATTACCGGCTATAGTGACACCCTATTCTCTAACTCCCGGTGCCTGCCCCAGACCATTTGGGATACTCACTGTGAACATCTGGAGATAACTGTGTCCCAGCATAGACAGATTCCAATCATTTTTGATTGTTGTACCACACAGACTGTTTGACCAGGTCAGTCATTGCACCCCCTCACAGTAAGCTCTCCAATCACTATTGCAAAGATTCATGCTCACAAGCACCATTTTCCTGTAGGGATCTAATGATTTTCAAAGAAGACGCAGCCTTCCATTTATCAGTTGGCTTCTGCCTACAAAATTCTGTCCACCTCCACCTTCTCAGCCATTTTAGGCCTCTTACCGATTCCTGCATCCTTTGATCTCTTAGTCAAGAAAGACCAGCCATTACTGAAGCAACTACCACAGTCAGGTAAAGTTTCCAACATAATTTGTTGCTTTGAAAGGTCACTTCAAGACCCTAGAGTCAACAGTCCATTTCTTTAGCATCGGCAATGGCCATTAATTTTAACCTGACGTGCTACAAGGCACAGTCACTGATCTTTAACCCATTAGTCCCAGCTGTCAACAGAGATATTGTGGTTCTGGGACTGTCAACCTCATATGGAATTGATGTCCTTCCTTGACATGCAACAACAACTTTCCCCCCTGCAATTCCAGCATTAGTAGAGTGACCCAGGAAGGAAGCCTGTTGTGCTGTTGCTATAGGTCACACCAGGTCAAACTGAGCCCTTTTGGATGAAACGTCTCTGAGGTAAAAGCTTGAGAAAGTCATCTCTGTCCTCCATCCCATGGCTTGGATAATGCCAGTTAGGACACAGTTATGCTCAGAAGTTATGATAGTAGCTACTGACAAAACTTTGTGAGCTGAAATGTGAAAGAATGCATTGGTTCTGTGTTAGTTCCTGTTATAGGGAGAGGATACTCCAGTGTATCCAAGAAAACAGAACCTGAGTAAATATATCATCCCTTCTTTTTGAGTGGTAAGAACATGCAAGATCTCCCTCTTGTGATGAGTTAAGTTCACAAGGGTCCCACTTCCGAGCTCTTATGGGGTCCTGTAGATGCCCTAGGGGCAAAGGGCCCAAGGAAGATAGAGATTTCAAAGAACTGATTCCCCATGCACAGGAGCCTGTTCTCAGCAGTGAAAGTAGGGGCCATTATAAGCAAACTCAAACCATTGTGGCAGTACTGTCAATAGTTTGGATCAGCTGTATCTCTGTGAGAGTCCCTGCTGTAGCTAGAATGACTAGGAAGCAGGTTTGTACTATATGTGAATCAAGTAAGATCTAGATATTGGTTCAAAAGTTTGTTTTATTCAACCATATATAAGCCCACAGAAGATTCCATTTTAGACAAAGGGCAAAAGCCTTCAGTCAAGACAGTAAAGCTTCACAAGAAGGTCAGAGAGGTCTTTGTTCTGGCCTATATCATCCCTTCCATGATTTTGGAATATGTCTAAAATTGTGAAATTATCGTAGCCCATGAAAGAGAGGGGAGTTAACTTGTTTTTCACAGAAAGCCCAAAACAGGAAGTCAGCTAACTGATACAAAAGCTTTTGAGGGAATGTTTATCTACTCACACCACTGGGAAAGAAATCCTCCACTTCCCCACATATGCTTTTAAAAATTGTGGGCTTTCTTGTTGGAGCAAATCTGTCCACCACTTGTTTTGGGAAGCATTTTCTTATGAGGACTTGCTTGATGAGAGCCAAGAGTCTGGACATAGACAGAAGACCTGCATTCACATTTGTTTGAGCAGGCAGGGAAAAGGCAGGATTTCCCAGTGAATCTCCACTGCTAAGTTCAATAGATCATTGAAAATTAAGAATTAAACCCACTAAAATGTAGGTGTTTTTCTCTAAATGATTATGTTAGTTTTCTGAAACATGCAGTGGCAGATCAGTTCATGTTTTGTTACTTGTAACATCTGGATTCATTGAAAGATTTTAAAGACAAAATGTCTAGCCATTTTTTTCCTGAAGAACACAACACATCTAGCCAGGTTAATAAATATAACTTTCATTTATTTTGGAAATAAAAATTAGTAATTAAAAAATCAGTCATTGAAAATTAGTGAAAAGGTTGTTAAAATTTGGAAGCCATGCCATGACCATGTTATATCCAATTTCATGTTATATTGATGCATGTTATAGCAAAGGTTTCCCTGTATTTTGTTATCTTGCCTTCAAGGAAGTTTACTGAAGGTAAAGCATTAGACATGTTAGAGTGAGATATTTTGTCTCTTACCATGTCCATCTACTCAGCATCAGTTTTAGGTTAACATTTTCTTCAAAAAGATTGAATTTCTTATTAACAGTGGTAATTGTAATTTCTTATTAACAGTGGTAATTGTAATTTCTTATTAACAGTGGTAGATTGTAATTATAAGCTGCATATAGGTTAGTTAGGGAATGTCCAAATCAACAATCCTGGTAAATAAGAGAGAAAAAAAATTAGTTACAGGTCATTGTCAAGAGATAAATATTTCAGACAGAATTATTTATTTATTAAATATTTAAATCAGTATTGGGCAACAGGCAGTGCCTATAAATACCCTCTCCCATGCACATCATTTACATTCATATTCATTTAATAAGAAATGGTTATAATATATATGAATGAATTAACTTATTACACACAATTACAAATAAATACACTAATTAAAACTTACTAATTTATGGTAAGAAATGAAGAGAAAAGCAAGAAAGAGACTAGAAGAAGGGATGAGGTATAAATTATTTACATTGTCAGGATCTTTCAGTATATTATGCTATTATAATAATGACTAATTTAATTTCATATGACTAGAGAAAATCATATTAAAGGCAGTTTTAGTCTTTTGTGAGTGATTATAATTGGTTCATTGTATACCGTGCTCTTAAGACCAAAATTACAACAGAATGATACATTTGGATGGTATTGAATCAGATTTTACTTACATAATGATACATTTGGATGGTATTGAATCAGATTTTACTTACATAATGATACATTTGGATGGTATTGAATCAGATTTTACTTACATAATGATACATTTGGATGGTATTGAATCAGATTTTACTTACATAATGATACATTTGGATGGTATTGAATCAGATTTTACTTACATAATGATACATTTGGATGGTATTGAATCAGATTTTACTTACAGAATGATACATTTGGATGGTATTGAATCAGATTTTACTTACATAATGATACATTTGGATGGTATTGAATCAGATTTTACTTACATAATGATACATTTGGATGGTATTGAATCAGATTTTACTTACATAATGATACATTTGGATGGTATTGAATCAGATTTTACTTACATAATGATACATTTGGATGGTATTGAATCAGATTTTACTTACATAATGATACATTTGGATGGTATTGAATCAGATTTTACTTACATAATGATACATTTGGATGGTATTGAATCAGATTTTACTTACAGAATGATACATTTGGATGGTATTGAATCAGATTTTACTTACATAATGATACATTTGGATGGTATTGAATCAGATTTTACTTACATAATGATACATTTGGATGGTATTGAATCAGATTTTACTTACATAATGATACATTTGGATGGTATTGAATCAGATTTTACTTACATAATGATACATTTGGATGGTATTGAATCAGATTTTACTTACATAATGATACATTTGGATGGTATTGAATCAGATTTTTTTACTTACATAATGATACATTTGGATGGTATTGAATCACATTTTACTTACATAATGAATATTTAATCAACATTGGTCTGAACAAGTTTCACTGTATGTACAAATTTTACCTGCATGTAAAGGGCACTCACAGAGGACAGAATTGTACAG
Source organism: Margaritifera margaritifera (assembly GCA_029931535.1). Lineage (NCBI taxonomy): Eukaryota > Metazoa > Mollusca > Bivalvia > Unionida > Margaritiferidae > Margaritifera > Margaritifera margaritifera. The sequence goes on along the minus strand of JAQPZY010001696.1, from coordinate 9,867,518 downwards.
TCCCAGGAGTTTCTTTTATATATAGATTTCCTGACTTCAGGAGTGGGATTTCTCAATGCATATCTATATAATTCATTATTTTTCTTCGGTTTGTATAAGGTGGTGGATCATTGGAGCAAATGTAAAATATTCTGTTTTTTAAAAACTGTTACTATTAAACATAAAAGACTTTGTTTGCAGCAGCCTCAGTTTATTGATTTTATTTCAGTAAAATTTGTCTTTTTGATACTGTCACTGCTAGAAATATTGAAGATACCAATAATAACCTTGATTTAGTTTTGGTTGTTGGTTGTTATGTGTTTAACGCCATTTTTCAGCACTTGATAGGCTTATACATGGTGGTCAGTTTATTTGGTGGAGAAAGAACCCGAGAAAACCCTGGGAAGAACCACCGACCCACGGGAAGCTACTGGCAAGCTTTCTCACATACCCACGTTGGCTGAGCCCGAGACTCGAACCCACCCGGACAGAGGTGAGATGTCAGTGATCTGTAAAGGCAGGCACCTTAAACCACTGGGCCACCCGGGGCCCCGATTTGGTTTTGTGTTTCACAGTACAGCAACACAAGAGTCTTATTTAGTGCTGAGGCAGTTGGAGTAAAGTGCCATGCACAAGCCCACACCACAGTAGCTGATTTGGGCTGACCGATGGTAGGATTCAAACCTGCACCTTTTTGGGTGTGAGTCTGGCATGCTAACCACTAATCCAACGCAGTTTGTAGAAATAACATCAAAGGCATGAATACATTTGTGTGGTGTAATGGGATAGGTATATCCCACATGGCTTTCTGACATGGAATAAATATTTCTCTCATACACTGTAATGGGAGAAAATAATGTCTATTGCAGGATTGTCATCAGGATTGACTCTTGGGAGACAGATTCACAGTATCCTAATGGTCACTTTGTACGCAGCCTTGGAAAAATGGGAGACCTGGAGACTGAGATAGCAGCCATTTTAATTGAGAATTCAATATCGGTCAATCCATTTTCAGATGCACAGGTGAGACAAAAACTGTGCAGCTGCAAAAAAAATCAATTTTTTTTATATAATACATTGTTTAGGTGTTATTGAGTGTAAATTTGGGTTTGTAAAATTAAACTCAAGAGTGTAAATTAGAATGCAGATGACCTCATTTGCATGGCTAAGATAAATGCCCAGATACATGTAATTAGAGATTAATTAATTCTTCATAAAATCTTTTGGAAATTTGTTTTTGATATATTTCAGCATTACTTTCATCCAAAAGTAAACATAAGTGCCAGGTGTTAATTTGATGGTCATCTTGAATGTGTAATTTGACATCTTGGTTTTTCAGTAATCATCATCATTTCAGAGGTGGGATATAGTAGTCATCATTTGCAATAAGTTTAAATTACTGTAGTGTTTAAGATTATTAGAAAATGTTAAGAATTCTTGTTTAGTTTAATTTGTATTTGTTTGTAGATGAAAGAGCTGCCAATAGATACCCCTGAAAGACCTTGGCATATGGATGAGTCTGAAGTGAAGAAGAGGAGGGACCTTAGGGATACCCACCTTATCTTCAGTATTGACCCTAAAGGATGTGAGGATGTTGATGATACACTGTCTGTCAGGTAACAAAAGTGCATTTGCGTTGCTGTATCTATCACTTGATGTCACCAATATAAAACAAATCAACATTGCAATTATGCTATTAAAAGTTTTACAATATCAGTCTGTGAGGTCTCACATGGTACATGAGGGATCCCCATCTCATCTTCAGTACTGATCCTAAAGGCTTTGAGAATGTAGATGAGAATGTGGATGATAATGTGGATGAAAGGTAGTCACATGTTGATTAGTTATCCCTATATTAAAATTATGCTGTTCTAACCTTCAAAATGGCTGCCTTCACAGACATCTCGGAAATCTTTATGACTGCTTGTCCTGAACAGTTGGTCTCACTAAAACACTGTTATAGCAATATGTAGCTGACCTCCAGCATGGCACCATAGTGTCCATCTCAAAAATCTTGTTATCAATACTCTTGCATGAATGGTGGCATTGACATGGGGCTTTCACTAAAACACTTATTGCAATATTTAATTGGTTCTAAATGAAAATGCTACAGATCTGACTTCCAAGATATTTGAACTTTTGTGAAGGAGTTTTGAAAACCAGACCTGACTGACCTTGGTGTCAAGTAAAAGGTCTTTTTTTGCATTTTCATACTTCAATGAGCTTATGAAGATAGTGAGCTGCACATATACAGGTGAAGTTTGACCAGACTTTACATGTAGTTGCATTCCAGTAAACAAGTTGGTAGTCAGTATGCCTCATTGATTTTAATGTAAAAGGTCTGGACTCAGATTTTTAGCTGCACTGGCTTGAGAGTATGATAATACAAATAAGTATTAATGGATTTTTATCGAACTGATTTTTATACTTTGAAAAATGCCACTTGAATAATTTTGTTTTATTTTCTTTCAAAAGAAATATTTAATTATAGATTTAGCCAAACTTAACATGTTGTTATATCCTGACATAGTTGTAAGACAAGTTCAGTGATTTTGTATCCATGAAATCAGTTTCAAAGGCCATGACAAAGAATTTTTTACTGCGCTTACAGGTATTTTTTGAACATGTTAACTCAGACATGTAAGAAAATATTTTTTAATCGAATTTAGTATATCAGACTTTATAAAGAAAATAAGAGATGGTTTCTATACTCAGCAGTTAAAAAGAATAAATGGAGAGAAAAAATGGACTCGCTTAAATTAGTGGTGGTCATATATACAATCTATACTCGCGTATAAACCGGGTCCGAATGCAAAACAACATAGACCTGGATCTGCCATCACATAATGCACCAGCATATCAGGGTCTATGTTGTTTGTTCTACTGATTAGTCCTTACAAACTGCATAGATCCAGATATGCTGGCACATTATGTGATGGTAGATCTGGGTCTATGCAGTTTGCAGTTGGTATCGGATTATGCATGAATAAATACGGTACTTACTTTTTATGTCCTTATTGACAGTGAAATATATCATGAGGCAGTTATTTCTTGAGTTTTGCTATAATGGTCGATAAAAGAAATGAAAAATGAAAAACAGCGATAAAGAACAGGCAGAATTAGATAAAAGTAAATAAATATCCACACTTGTCATTTATTTGTGAATGGATTAATCGACCAATGAGGAAATTTGATGTCTTAGACTTTGTTTTTAATTTACAGACATATATGCAGTTACCTTTGCTTCAAAAATACCCGAAGGACGATATACTTTTATTTTCTATATGCAGTTATTAGCTGTACTGATCATAGACCAGAAGAGCTTATTTGTGGGATGACTTAATATCCGTTGCCCATTGTCTAACTTCCATCATCTATCTGTTAGTTAGCACAAGTTTGTTATCACTGCTGCTCCTAAACTACTTGCCATGAAACTTTACACACATACTTTCATCCCAAAGTCCAGTTGGTCCTAAATGAAAATGGTGCTGATTTGACATCTATTATGGCTGCCACAGCAACCATCTTGAAAATCTTGTTATCACTGCTCCTTCTGAATGGATGGTCATATCAGTTTTCACTAAAAGACTTCTTATGATGCTTAGTTGGTCTCCAATGAAAATGGTGATTATCTGATGTCCAGTATGCCCATCACAGTAGCCATTTTGAAAATCATGTTATTGATACTTCTTCTGAAAATGGTGCTGTCCAGACATCCAATATGCCCATTACAGTGGTCATCTTGAAAATCTTCTTATCACAGCTTATGATGTCTAGTTGGTCGTAAATGAAAATGATTCCACTTGGATATTCAAATTTGAAAATCTTGTTATAGCTACTCCTAAATGGACGGTCATATCAGCATGAGGTTTTTACTAAAAGACTTCTTATGATTTCTAGTTGGTCCTAAACAAAAATGGTTCTCATTTGACATCCAGTATAGCCATAACAGCAGCCATTTTGAAAATTATGTTATTGCTAATCCTTCTGTATGTAAGGTCATATTGGCATGAGGTTTTCACTAGTAGACTTCTTATAATGGTGGCGCTCTCCAGTTTCGTACTTTGCATAGGGTTAGAAATTTAAAGAAAAAGAATTACCCAGGGTTTCCTCACTGGCTGTTCTGGCTATTTAAAAAAGACCTTGTATATCTTAGGCATTGTTAAAAGAACTTTGAATTCCCTTTATTTTGGTGTATGATTGATGGGTGAAATTTGGGTTATAGAGTACAGTCCTACCCACTTATATCGACATCACTTATGTCGACAAGCCTCCTATGTCGACAAAAAAGCAAAGTCCCGGTCCCTTGGTCTACTATTACTACCAAATTTGTCATGCTTATGTCGACGTCGAGATAAAAAATAAACGTACATGTCGACAGAAGCCCTTGGTCCCAGCTTGAACAAATCCTTTGTTTTCTAATCATTTATGTCGACAAGCTGCCACTTCCGACCCATACTTTATTCAACAATTAGTTTATTTTGCCGCCGGGTCATTTATGTCGACAAGCGGCCAGTTCCGACCTGCACTTTGTTCAACAATTCATTGATCTTGCCACCAGTCTTTTATGTCTCGGTGGATTAAAAAACAGGCTTTTGTTTGGTCCTATAAAGTTGGCCACTCGCAGCGACTTAAATAACACATGTACCCTTCATCAAAGCAAGCCAGTTACAATGTTCAATAAAAACAATCCACCCCTCATTAAAAAAAAAATCATCACCAAACTTGAATAAAAGCAATGAAATCTGATCGATCGTTGCATTTTCCAAAGTGGTCGGTGATTAAAACAAGTTTATTGTGCTGTGAAAGTCTCCCTTTTAACTTTATTTATGTTTACGATGGCTACCAACGGCAGCGTAAAACGCAGATTAAATTTACAGTCTCTGGAAACTAAATATCTGACTGTTAAGGAAGTTGAAGGTGGGGCATCTCGCAAATATGTGTGAAAACTTTTCACTTAAACATAACACCCTGTCAGGATGGATGATAAACCAACAAGTTGTTCTCCGCCTTATTTTTTTTATTATTTTTTTTTTACTGGTGGCGGACCAGTAAAAAAAAAAAAAAAAAAGGAGGAGAACAACTTGTTGGTCTAGATGGATGAAAGCTGCTGAGTCTATAAAGAAAGGCTATGTTGAAGGTAAATTAATCATATCAGCCGCATATCTCTTGTTCAATTTTATGTACTTTTCACGATGACTTCCGTAAATAAATACATGTTATCATTTCCCTGTGAATAGCCCCATCCCCTTGGTAGCCTCAGTAAGATGGGAACATTGTTTCAGGCTAACGAAAATCTAGGCCAATTTAAGTACATGTACATGTACTTTGTAGCATGTAAATAGCAACTATGCAACCATGTGCTTCTGGTGACAATGATTATCGTAGTGAATTGTGAAGACGTGTTAGATCAAATGAGGACAACCATTTTTTATACATGTGTTTCCTATCAGGATGTGACCGATGCATATATTTTCTAACATGAGACTTGTACACGAATTCATGGATTTTTCATATACATGCACTTAATGCATTGTGGATTTTATTACAGAAAGGTAACCAAAATGTAATTTGTCAATATAGACGTGTATTTCACACTGGTTTTGTCTTCATGTACTCAAAATTGCCATTGTTTGTTTTCTCAAAGTGTAAAACCTGCTCATTGATGACAATTCCCCCCCCCCCCCCCAAAAAAAACCATTTATCTCGACATCCGCTTATGTCGACAATATTTCCTCGGGCCCGAGGATGTCGACATAAACGGGTAGGACTGTATACAGCTTGGTCTTACTTAAGATGTGCACCTCTCAAAAAACTGCTAGCTCCGCTTAGTCATTTTCACTTCCTGGACTTCAAAGGTAAATAAAAAAAAAAAGAGCAGATAACTTTTTTTACTTTTTAGATATTTTGAAATTTATTCATAGTACTTTCAGAGGCTGGTATTGTCTGCTCTGGCAAAATTCGTTTCCCTATTTTAATAACTCCTGAAAATAGTGCACTTTTGACTAATTCAGGCTGATTTTTTGAGTACTTTAGAGCGGCCATTTTGTCTGCCGTGTGCTTAGATCATGTCCAGTGTCCACAAGTACAATATGTAAAGACATTTCAGCCACAGTACATGAAAGTAACATAGAGGTATGCCAACATTCTCTCCATTGTGCATGTTGCAAATGCAAAATACTTCATCTTACACCTGTCACTCTCTCAGAAGCATGTATTATCTGTAGAGCACCCCCAATGCCTAATTGGTCCTAAATGAAAATGGTGCCACCCAGACATCCAATATGGCCACCACAGTGGCCATCTTGAAAATCTTATCACTACTCCACCTGGATGGATGGTCATATCAACATGGGGTTTTCACTGAAAGATTTCTTATGATGTCTAGTTGGACCTAAATGAAAATAGTGCCAATCTGACAGCCAATATGGACATCACAGCAGCCATCTTGAAAATCTTATTATTGCTTCATCTCCTAAACAAAAAAGACAAAGCATGGGGTTTTGATCAGAAGACTTCTTATGGTGTCTTGTTGGTCTTAAATGAAAATTGTACCAATCTGATATCCAAAATGGCTGTAACAGTGGCGATCTTGAAAATCTTATTACTAATCCTCCTAGATGGAAAGTCATATCAACATTGGTTTTCACTAGAAAAATTCTTATGATGTCTGGTACTAAATGAAAATGGTGCCGATCTGACATCCAGTATGGTCACCATGACAGCCATCTTCAAAATGTTGTTATTGCTACTTTTCCTAAATGGAAAGTCATATCGACGTGAGGTTTTCATCAGAAGACTTTTTATGGTGTCTAATTGGTCCTGAATGAAAATTATGCCAATCTTACATCCAATATAGCTAGGATGGTGGCCATCTGGAAAAATGTTTTATCGCTACTTCTTCAGAATTGATGGTCATATCAACATAGGGCTTTCACCAAAAGACTTCTTATGATATCTAGTGGGTTCTAAATGAAAATGGTGTCCACCAGATTTCCAATATGGGTGTCACAATGAACATATTGAAAATCTTGTCACAAATTCTCCTGAATGGATGGTCATATTGGCATGGGCTTTTCATCAAAAGTTTTCTAATGGTGTCTTGTTTGTCCAAAATGAAAATGGTGTCAATCTTACATCCAATATGGCTGCCACAGTGGCTGATTTGAAAGTCTAATTGCTCAAGAATATCAGAGATGGTTTCAATACTCAGCAGTTATAAAGAAGAAAGTGAATCCCAGAATGCCTGGAAATTGTTTTCAGACAGTAGAGCATCAGTCCCCTGAAGGGACTCTTGTTTTTGGATATGCACCTATTATTCAGATTTTATGGTATCAAGTTGAGAGAGAGAGAGAGAGAGAATTTTTGCAAATACAGTGGTCCCTTGTTATAATGTTGTTCAGTGGAGGAACCATAACAGTGTACATTTAAGTGAGGTCACCTTGTAATCAGGGAGGGTTCATTGTAAAAAATACAGTAATCCCAAAACTGGGATCTATGACCATACTCACGTTATAAATAAGAACCATGTGATAAAGAAGGGCTTTATATTGAGGGAGTGCTATACATTGGGAGCCGTGACCATACTTGTGTTATATCAGTGACTGTGCCATACTTGTGTTATATCAGGGACTGTGCCTTACTTGTGTTATTTCAGGGACTGTGCCATACTTGTGATATATCAGGGACAGTGCCATACTTGTGTTATATCAGGGACTGTGCCATACTTGTGTTATTTCAGGGACTGTGCCATACTTGTGTTATATCAGGGACAGTGCCATACTTGTGTTATTTCAGGAACTGTGCCATACTTGTGTTATATCAGGGACTGTGCCATACTTGGGTTATATCAGGGACTGTGCCATATTTGTGTTATTTCAGGGACTGTGCCATACTTGTGTTATATCAGGGACTGTGCCATACTTGTGTTATTTCAGGGACTGTGCCATACTTGTGTTATATCAGGGACTGTGCCATACAGAGTTTCTTTATAGTTAGGGACCACTGTATATTTTTCAATACATAAAATTACCATTATGAATTTCATTAGGATCTAACTGCTTATTCCATGCTCATACAAATTCCCTGTTTGATGTAATGTGCCTGTATTTTGCAACGATTCTGTAAAACATCTTTTATATTGGGTTTTTGCTTCATTTTCTTTTCAAATCAGTTTCAGCATCCATCAATGAAAACAAAAGAATTATCAAGGTGTAGACTTATGCTAGTGATGATGTTTTACTTTGTCATCTCTTCTAAGCACTGTCTTGTGTGGTATTTTAAGAAAGATTTCAAAAATAATTGAAGTCTATGTGTAAGACATCATTTACATGCTGCAGAATTATTGGTTACATGCATAATAATTTTGTACATGCTTAAGAGAATGTTATGTAACAGGTGCAAAGCAGAGTTAATATCAACGATTTTTTTAAATACTAAATATTTGTTCTGCAACTGTTTTATTGTGTTCGTTTTGTTTGCATATTTTGGGACACTAAATCAAGAGCACTCTAGCAGACTGTCATTTCTTGTTTAATCTTTTTGGTTTGAAGAAAAATTTTGCATGAGTAGTTGGTCCATTTGTATCACTCACAAAAGTGATGGAGAAATCTTTGAAATTCATTATTACCGTCTATACTTGCGTATAAGTCAATACCAACTGCAGACTGCATAATGCACTGGCAGATCTGGGTCAATGCAGTTTGTAAGAACTAATCAGTAGAACAAACAACGTAGATCCTGATCTGCCAGTGCATTATGCAATGGCAGATCAGGGTCTATGTTGTTTGCATTTGGACCTATATTATACATGAGTATATACAGTACACTGATTTATAAAATACATCAAAGACATTTTATATCTCTCTAGTTCTCATAAGATTTGCTACATATACTTCCATATAAGCCTGTCCAACTGCACAAACCCAGATCTGGCATTGCATAATGCACTGGCAGGTTCAGGTCCATGCAGTCTTTTTGGAGTATTCAGTTGAACAAACAACGTAGACCCAGATCTGCTGGCTCATGTGATGGCTGATCAAGGTCTCAGTTGTTTGCAGATGGACTTATTATTGAGTGTATATGGTAGATACTTACTGTAAGTATGCACATTCTAGGATCTGTTGAAAATTTGTTTCACAGGGTAACAAATCAAATAATCCCTTACATCAAAATACTAAGTGCCAATCCATTTTCAAAATAATATTAATGACAGTGATTTTGGACAAGCCCACCTTGGTGCAAGTTTAAATAGCTTACATTTTGGCATCTGCATGTCCATCCGTTGGTATGTCCATCCACACCATAGATTAGATTCAATGTTTAAGTTTCTTTTTACTTTATTTTTATGTATGTCGTTTCTTGTTAAACACTTGGTAGGTTTGACAAAAAGAGGGTCTCTTGTTACTTTCAGACTTTTAGAGACTGGAAATATTGAGTTGGGTGTTCACATAGCAGATGTGTCATACTATGTGCGTCCAGATAGCCTGACTGATATGGAGGCCCGTGACAGATCTACGACTGTTTACCTAGCTGATAGGAGATATGACATGTTACCTGCCATTCTCAGTGCCAACCTGTGCTCCCTCGTCAGTGGTGTGGACAGGTGAGATCTTAATTAGGATTGACAGGTGTAAATTTGATGGTTAACAGCTTTTTGTGGGCTTTTTATGTTGAATTTTATTGACTACTAGTCTTCAAAATAGGTGGTGGGTCCAGATGTAAAAATCTTGAGTACATTTGAAAAAAGAGGGTCTTCATGAGAGGACTGGGTCATGTTACATTGAGGTAAATCATTAAATCTTTATTTTAATAACAATTTATTTTATGATAGGCTGTGAATTACTGGATTTTTCGAGTGAAATAATTGTGATATTTTAAAAATATATTTTTCACTGGCCATCATTAGACATTGATAACATTATGACTAACAAATTTCAATCTGTTTTAAGACACTTGCTGGTGTAAGGTAAATATGGCCTCCTTGCATCCAGATAAACCAGGTTTGAATCAAGCAATGGGCAGATATTGTTTTTTTCATCATTTTCTTTTGTCTTCTGTTTTACCTTGAATTGGGAATGAGCATTATGTTACTGCTGATATTTTCTGTGTGAATATATACAAAACAGAGCAGAACATAAATGGTAAACCACTGACATTATCACATGGGATACAGTAAGAAATCTGCTAATACAGTCAGTTATATGAATTGCAAGACAATACGTTTGACCATAAAATAAAAAGAAAATTTGCTTGCTCCAAGTGAATAACAGATATATTTCATCTCTTGGGTGAAAAACTTAAGTATTTTCATTCATGGCTTTGCCACTCGTGAAAATACTGAGTTTTTCACCCACTTGATGAAATATATCCATTATTCACTCATTTCAAGCAAATATCCATTATTTATTGACTATAATTAGTATTGTGCCTCATTGTCACGTTTATTTCTACTTCCATTTCTTCAAAGTTGTGTGCAGTTCTTTATATTTAATTGTTATAACTTTATCTGTAATCAGCACCATATAGCCACTATTGTGCTGATGTGCTGTTAAACTCTAATACATATATACAAATACATACATACATACTAATACATTGTTACACTGCATTCACAACTTCAAAAAATGGGTTGATGGCAGATAAGGTTTTGAGGATAAAAGATACAGAGGAAACTTGATGCAAAAGATGGTATAATGTGGGACCTAAAACTCAATTAAAAAATTTCTCAACTTTTACAGATATATAATTTTTAACAGACGAATACAAACAGCTACCGTATATACTCGCATATAAGCTAATACCAACTGCAAACTGCATAGACCCAGATCTGCCGTTACATAATGCGCTGGCAGATCTGGGTCTATGCAGTTTGTAAGGACTAATCAGTAGAACAAACAACATAGACCCTGATCTGCTGGCGCATTATGCGATGGCAGATCAGGGTCTATGTTGTTTGCATTTGGACTGAGATTATATGCAAGTATATACAGTAAGTTTAAATGGAGATTTGATATCCTGATTAGCTTCATTAGTGTATCATTGAATGATCTGATGGAATATATTTAATTATGTCAAGATTTGAATAAATGTTAATCGCATTGTTCAAATACAGAAATTTCATAATAATGAAATAAACTATCAAGAGCTCTGGCTCCATGTTCTCTAAACTTTTTGAGCAAGAAACTTGAATTCAAGTTTAAAAACCCAAATTAGGTTTGATACTTTGGGCACAAATATGTCATTGAAATTGACAGTATAGTAGGGGGATGCAAGTGCAGACAATCTGAAAGTTCCATGATTCTTGCTTTATTTGTATTAGTTTTGACTGTCAAATTTTTGGGACTTTGAGATAGAGCCTTATTTTTATCAGTTTTGACTGTCAGATTTTTGGGACTTTGAGATAGAGCCTTTTTTTTATTAGTTTTGACTGTCAACATTTTGGGACTTTGAGATAGAGCCTTATTTTTATTAGTTTTGACTGTCAAAGTTTTGGGACTTTAAGATAGAGTTTTAATTTTATTAGTTGTGACTGTCCAAGTTTTGGGACTTTGAGACAGAGCTTTAATTTTATTAGTTTTGACTGTCAAAGTTTTGGGACTTTGAGATAGAGCTTTAGTTTTATTAGTTTTGACTGTCAAAGTTTTGGGACTTTGAGATAGAGCTTTAATTTTATTAGTTTTGACTGTCAGAGTTTTGGGACTTTGAGATAGAGCTTTAGTTTTATTAGTTGTGACTGTCAAAGTTTTGGGACTTTGAGATAGAGCTTTAATGGTATTAGTTTTGACTGTCAGAGTTTTGGGACTTTGAGATAGAGCTTTAATTTTATTAGTTGTGACTGTCAAAGTTTTGGGACTTTGAGATAGAGCTTTAATTTTATTAGTTGTGACTGTCAAAGTTTTGGGGCTTTGAGATAGAGCTTGAGTTTCTTGTTCAAAACATATCAAGAATACAGGGCCTGGTCGGGCTTATGCAAATTTATTTAACTTGGGTGGTCTTTGAAGCCTATCTCTACACATAAAAGAAAACTGAATACTATAGATGACTACATGTAACTATGAAGGGCATTTGAATATGCTCACATATTTTGACAGTGTGATTTGATTTTTGAGAATTGATACTCATTTGGAGCACGTGCATGCACTTAGTGTCTGTCACAATTGCTGAAGTTTCAAATGTGCGCATTTTAACCAAAGATAAGATAAATGTGGAACAATTACAATTCTAGCCTTAGCTTATTTAAATATCTTTACAATTATAAAATTTGGAATGCTGGTTTTCATTACAATCTTTAATCCAGTTGCTATGTACAGGGTTTGTACAAAGTCTGGAAAGTCTGGAAAAAGTATGGGGAAAAAAGAGTGCTTTTTCCAGTCCTGGAAAAGTATGGAAAATAAAGATTTTGCCCTAATAGTCTGGAAAAAGTATGGAATTTTGGGTTGCTGTGTTTTATATTGCTAAAGACACTCGTCGCAAGGATTGCCGTTTGGTCTAGTGATGGCCCTGCTGGTTCAGTGTAGTTGGCGAGACATGTGACCTATCACCCACTTGTGATTGGTGGATACTGTTTTATATTATGTGGATACCACATGCTCATTTATAGTGATACAGACTTCGAATACATGTGCCAGAGGGGTCTGGAAAATATTGCAATCCAGTCGGGAAAAAGTCTGGAAAAGGTCTGGAATTTGTTTTACCAACAGCTGTATGAACCCTTTATGTAGTTTTTGACTTTGACACCATAATTTGTAAGTGCATATGGTAATATTTTTCAAGATATTCTCAAATTTGGTCTTTGGTCAAAACATATTATCAGATTTTCATTTGTGTCATCATTTTTGGTTTAAAGTTAATCTCCATTGATTGCTTGATATACTGAAATATCTTCTAAGTTGAGAGTAACAAGTTATATTTATTTACAGGTATGCAGTCAGTAACGAGTTATATTTGTTTACAGGTATGCAGTCAGTAACGAGTTATATCTGTTTACAGGTATGCAGTCAGTAACGAGTTATATTTGTTTACAGGTATGCAGTCAGTAACGAGTTATATTTGTTTACATGTATGCAGTCAGTAACAAGTTATATCTGTTTACAGGTATGCAGTCAGTGTAATATGGGAACTGAGTCCCAGCTATGAAGTTTTGGATGTCTGGTATGGTAGAACTATCATCAGATCTCGATACAAGCTGTTTTATGAGGTAATGATACATATTAGTATAATGTGTGCCAGTTTTAGGGATCTTTCTGAAGGAAGAAATTTTATTTGGTTTCTTTTTTTTGTAGGTAATCCTTATGCCATTGCTCAGCTTGTTCTGTTTTTTTTTGTTGTTTCGATTGACCATTACTTGGAGAAGAAATTTTACTTGGTTTCTTTTCTCATGGAGGTAATCCTTATGCCATTGCTCAGCTTTTTTTTTCTTTTTTGATTGACCATGACTTGGAGAAGAAAGTCTAGATTTTCTGATAAATTGGTGTGTTCCGTTTTTGTTTTAAAGTTCTGTTTGAAGATATATAGGATTACTGCCCTGCAAAAAAAATGCAAAGATCTGTAGACAAGTTTCTCTATATCAAGTTCCTTCTGAGAGAATTACAGCCATTGTACACATTTGTCCATGAATCGAGGCTATACTACTTCATGTACAGCCATTGTACATATTTGTCCATGAATCAAGGCTATACTACTTCATGTACAGCCATTGTACATATTTGTCCATGAATCAAGGCTATACTACTTCATGTACAGCCATTGTACATATTTGTCCACAAAGCTATACTACTTCATGTACAGCCATTGTACATATTTGTCCATGAATCAAGACTATACTACTTCATGTACAGCCATTGTACATATTTGTCCACAAGGCTATACTACTTCATGTACAGCCATTGTACATATTTGTCCACAAGGCTATACTACTTCATGTACAGCCATTGTACATATTTGTCCTTGAATCAAGGCTATACTACTTCATGTTGTCCTCAATAACAGAGCACAACAACAAGGATCTTTCATCATGGTCTTTCCAGAGCTGTTTACTACTGTGATTTCATTATAATTTCTCCGAAATATTTAAGAAAAATATGGACTATGGTTCTAAGTATTGATTTTATGGGCTTTTTTTTTCTGCAGAGATTCTGCATGCCATGTGTTCTGTTCATTTATTAAGTTCTTCAGCCGTATCTCTGAAGCACCTGAGAATGTTATACTGCATTCATTTCAAGCATATATATGATTATGAGTGAGGCCATTACATGTGAATCATGCCAGTTTGATGTTGTAATGAAATTTTGACAAATAAATAAAGCAGTGAGATTTATCACCAAAAATAAGAGATTAGATGGTCTTAATGTTGATGAAGGTATGTACAAAGGATTGTGACCTTACATCAGTCAATTCAAGTGAACTACTGTTGGTATAGAAAAGGGTGGGTGGGTGTCAGCTATCAGTGATGCTATAAGTAGTTCCATGAATACTTTGTGAGTTAATGTTAGATCAGCTTACAGTATTGGTATGGCAAACTACAGACAGGTGGTTAAAATTGGATTCTGGAAAACTACTTGTAGACATCTGACATGGTAAACAGATCTGCTTTTGGTAAATTTCGACCACTATGCATCTACTGATGGTGTAGACTGACTCATATTATTGCCTCACTTGTAAATGATGAAACATAGGTATCATTTCCTGGTGGCAATGATCTCAGTAACAATGGCATTATTGCCATCACTGTCAACAACATTAAAGTGCAGTGAGAGTTTTTGAGAGTTAGATAGCTTCTGCATAAGTGGCTGTATTCAACCACAATTTCAGTAAAATGTTACTATATGTCTAAAGTTTGTACCCTGATATACTTGGAGTTTTCGACTCGCCTGCATTAACAGAATCATAAGTAAATATATTTCATATGCAAGGCACCTTTTTGGCATAAGACTTGTTTTCATACCAGAATCCAGTTTGTGGCTAAATTCTGTTTTTCAGGGTTAGCTTTATGTACAGTATGTGCACTGTCATTCAACGTCAGATCTAAATAGCAAGAAAAATCATCAATAGTAGTTTTCATTCCATGTGAATAAAAAACTTATCACCACTGAAACATGTGCTTGACTAGAATACAAATAATTTATAGAATTTCAAAATTGGATTCCTTTCATTAGAACAGTTTATTATCATTTTTGTAAACTTCTTATCACATATATTAGTTTTTTAATTGCTTCTTTAACAATTGTTAATTGTCCTGTTGAAATGGGATCACTCAGCATTGTAATTAGGTCAAAGACCATTGAGTTCTCTTGATTGTTTAATGAATGAAACAAGAATTGAATGAAATATCCTTTTGATCATCTGAGCATGTAATGACATTGTATGATATGTAAATTCTAATGGTAGTATCTTCCAGTACAAGGTGTATTTTGCATTTTAAAAATCATGAAGAAATCTTCTCAGTTGTGTATTCTGCAAATCAAATTTTCAGATTGCATATGCAGACATATTGTGATGTCAAGAGACAGTGAAAAGTCTGTTTTAAAGTGTGCAAGCAAATGTAATGTAAATATATTTCAAGGGAATAAGGACAATAAAAAGTTCAATAGTCTATAGAGAATAGTTAAAATTTATTTTGAATTTTTTAGATTCCACTAACATAAATTAGTTTTAAAAAGTGTATATACAACATCAGGTCATTGTTAAATCCACGAAAGCATGAATGAATGAATGAATGAATGAATGAATGAATGAATGAAAGCATGAATGAATGAATGAATGAATGAATGAATGAATGAATGAATGAATGAATGAATGAATGAATGAATGAATGAATGAATGAAAGCATGAATGAATGAATGAATGAATGAATGAATGAATGAATGAATGAATGAATGAATGAATGAATGAATGAAAGCATGAATGAATGAATGAATGAATGAATGAATGATCTCAATACTTCAGCTTGCCCAGGCAATAAGTGAAGGACTGTCGTCAGAAAAGGTGATACATAATATTCCAGAACTTCAGAGGATCCCAGAGCAAGAGCTTCCAAAAAGGTCAGTTTGTTGTATTTCGATATATCGCATATACTCGTGTATAGCCGGGTCTGTGTTGTTTGTTCTACTGATTAGTCCTTACAAACTGCATAGACCCAGATCTGCTGGCGCATTATGCGACGGCAGATCTGGGTATGCAGTTTGAAGTTGGTATCGGCTTATACGTGAGTATATACGGTACAAGCTTTTACAATGTGATATGTATTAGGATAAAGGCTCTAATAAAACAGTGATTCAATGACATTTTTTCAGCAGTCATGACAGTTAATCTCCATTACTATTAGCTATGAATAAATTTCCCAGTATTTGATTACTCTTTGCACAGATGTGGCTTTTGTTAAAATGTTTGAGGCACTGTGAAGCCATGAATGTGTTGCATTCACAACTATTACATGGATAATGATTGCATATAATATCCTCTTCTTAAAACTGTAAGAAATTCTTTAGTCTTATTATTATGTAGCTATATGTACATAAGATCGTTTTAGCAGTTGTGTACTTCTGTCTGTCTGTCTGTCTCTCTTCCATTGTATTGTCTTTATAGGAAATATAGATAGACATATAGATATTATAGACCTAAATACCTAGATTGATTAATTGATAGATAATACAATCAACCTCAGTTTTAATGAAATATTTAACTGGACTTTGTCGTATAATAAATATTTTCAAGTCTCAAAAAATCTTTCCTTCTTATTCTCTGCAAACTTTATTCTGATATATAATGACTTCTAAAACAATAAAGAATTTAAAAAATTAATTTTTAAAAAAAAATGTCCTTTAACTATTTATGTTTTAGGTATTGAATTATTGCAGAGTGAGATGCTCTGTTTCACTTCATTTGGCATATCTGCCATTGCCAGCTTGTATATGCCACTGGCAATTAATTAAGACCTCACATATTGCTGGAATATATTTAGACCAGGTATAAAGGAAGGGGTAATAAATGTATGAACACACTTTATCTTTCGTGCCTGTTTGCAACTTTTAGTATGTAAGTCTGCTTCCTCATAAAAATGTGTATACTTATATGTATATGTAAAACAAATAGGTAGCGAACACTTCAAATTTAAGGAAGAATAAATATTAACAAGAAACACAAAATATATGAAGATGGACTGCTTGTTTTCCTATAACTAACTTTGGCTTGTTATTCTAACGTAAATTTCCATATAAAATCCAACAGATTCGTGTCTGACAAATCACTACTGAAGTTGAGTCTAAAATTTCTTGTGAAACAGAATCATTGAAATTCAGATGTAATGAAGTCTTTTTAAAAAGTTCCAATTACTTTGTTGTTTTTGAGGTTGACTGTTTATGTAAATATAAATAAAGTGGCCCCTCACTGTAAGTCACCTCAGTATAACACAGTCCCTGATATAACATAGTTATGATCATGGTTCTCATCTAAGTGGGCGAATAAGGCTTTGTGCATAATGTACCCCATTATAAGGTGACCTCAGCATAACACAGTCCCTGATATAACATGGTTATGATTGTGTTCTCATCTAAGTGGACAAATAAGGCTTTGTGCATAATGTACCCCAGTATAAGGTGACCTAAGTATAACACAGTTACTGATATAACATGGTTATGATCATGGTTCTCATCTAAGTGGGTGAATAAGGCTTTGCATAATGTACCTCAGTGTAAGGTTGAGAGAGGAGAACAATTTTGAAAATCCATGGTTGTCCCTACTAGGTCAAAAAGTGGGGTCATTTAGAAACAAACAGGTGTTGCAAATACCCTTACTGTTTCTTGTTTATTCAAGAAATTCAAACACATATCATTATCACAGGCACTTGTTTCATGGATTTATTAAGTTCTGCAACAAATATTCACTTCTCCTGCATTATAAGCTTTGAATCAGTTGTTGTAGAGTCAGGCTACAGCATGGTTGTCTGCAATTTCCTTGTCTGGTAAAATAACTATCTGCTGTTCAGGTCATGGTTATTTTGGTTGACATGGAAATTGTAGCAAACTGTGCTATATAGCCTGACTCATCAATACCTGAATCAAAATATATAATGCTGGAATAGTAAACATTTATTCCAGAAATTAATAAATCCAAGACCTGAGCACATGTGAGCATTATCAGCCTTTCCTGTCACAAGCCTTCCATACTGGGATTTGAATTCCTCATCCTCAAGTAACCAGTCCCCTCTATACAGAATTTATTTCAGAAATCTGAGTCGACATTGTTTCCTTCCTGTACACTACTTTGGAAATAAATGGATTATGTGCTCTTGATTGGTGCCCAAGCTAATCAAAATCATTAAGACATTTCTGTCAGCTAATCAAAATCATTAAGACATTTCTGTCAGCTAATCAAAATCATTAAGACATTTCTGTCAGCCAGTCAAAATCATTAAGACATTTCTGTCAGCCAATAAAATTGATCATCTTGTGCTTCTTTGACAATGAGAGCAATGTATTCATTTAGCATGGGATGCACCAAATTTAGTATAAAATCAACCATAATGATGTTTTATCTTTATTTTATTTGGTCTTTTTATGCGTCCTGTGGGCACCATGGGAGGAACTTAATTGCGCCAAAGATGACAAATAAGGGTCAT
Organism: Margaritifera margaritifera; assembly: GCA_029931535.1. Classification (NCBI taxonomy): domain Eukaryota; kingdom Metazoa; phylum Mollusca; class Bivalvia; order Unionida; family Margaritiferidae; genus Margaritifera; species Margaritifera margaritifera. The sequence goes on along the minus strand of JAQPZY010001696.1, from coordinate 9,848,923 downwards.
TGGTGCAAGAACACAGCCAAGAATGAACCTTGATTTGGTGTATTAAGTCTGATTTAAAAATAAAAGTTATTTAACTTATCCAAAGCTACATATCGCATTACAGGATACAGGAACTACGTACAGCTATAGGTTACCTTATGGCCATTTCGCGACACCTAAAGGCCCGCAGAGTCCAAGTGGGAGCACTGGAATTAGAAAGCGTGGAGGTCCAAGTACAGCTGAGTGAGACAAAGAGCATTGAGGACCTTACACCAAAAGAAGTAAGAATGTGTGTCATAATGATGGAAATATGTTTCCTCCATGAGCAGTGGTTCAGTGGCTGGTGTACTAGACTCACAACCAGATGGGTGCAGGTTCAAATTGTAACATTGGATCAGCTTGTGTAGGGTACCATGGTGTGTCCTTGAGCAAGGCACTTTACTCACATTGCCTTGGCACAAAATAAGTTACTTGTGATGCTGTGCCATTAAACACCAAACCAAATGAAAAGCAAATAGATGGAAATATGTTTTTCCTCCATAGAAATTTCTTTTCATGGGAAGCTATTCTGTTGTCTTGTCTACAGTAGAAAATAATGAGATGTAAGTACCACTTTTCCAGCTATAAAGTGATCAAATGCCATAAACTATAATATTTTGTGTGAAATTTGGTGCAAATGTTTTTTAAATGGATGTATATCAAGATTACATTAGGCTCATCATTCATAAAACTTAACTCAACAATTTGAGAGCTAAGTGTTACTCCAAATCTGGAAATCTTGCTTGAATTGTACAAATGCAGCATTTTGATTGGTCAGAATATTTTCTAGTACACTTTAAAACTGAGTAAAGTTTTATGATGAAAGTGATGGATCTCAGTTTGCATGTTAAATGTAGTGATTGACAGAATCCTTTAAAATTGTTTCTTATTTGCATTTTGTGTACAGCACGTATTTCACTTTACGTTGACTCTGATATTCCAGTTCAAAATTTGAGGTTTGGAAAATTTCATGACTCATTGTTTTGTTTCCGCGTAATAACTTGTATCAAAATAAGAATATTTTGTTCAAGTATGGAGATTTACCTTTTGATAGGTTACATACTGTATTTTTCTGTTGTTTCCAAACACTAAAATTAATTGCCAAAATAATTTTTTCATGCCCTGTAATTTTTGGACATCATATAATTTATGCACTTAGGTTTCTGGACATAAATTTAGTTCTCCAAAGATACAACAAGAGAGATAGACTAATACCCTTTTTGGAAAGCAGCGGACTATTACCCTTATTGGAAAACAGCGGAATGGCTTGCTTATCATCGGAAATAACCTGCACCTAATTACATACTGGTCATGTATCTAAGAATTAGTTTCAGTAGATAATAACTTATTTAAAAAATAACCTTGCACAAAACAGATACTTATTTGATGTGTTTTTGATATGAATTTACTAAACTTGTCATTAGTATTATATAAGTTTTATTTGGTGCAAAATAGCCATTTTTGTGTTGGTGTGCTGTAAAACCAAACCAAACCAGTTATATAAGTTTTGGTATCACACCATGGAAATAAGGATCTGTACTATTTAGAACTGATCTTCTACTCTCTTACCTGTTACTAATGCTTTAAATATCTGGAAAAATACAATCAAAATTCATTCTATTGTATCTATTTTCATTTTATTATTCATTTACAAACTGTTGGGCTATTCTGAGATGGTTTTATGCAGATTCTTATGAATGGTAGATAAATGTAGGAGATTACAACATGTTGGATTTCATTGCTTCACATGTGAAGTTGTGTTTTGTAATATACTTGCATTTTCTTGTGGACTGAAATAAGATGAAACTGGGAAAGTAATGCCTGTTTTTGTTTATTAATGTACATGTTAAAGTGTGATTACTTTGCTCTGTGACTTAAGGGGATGACCTGGTATCTCATGAATGGAGTTAGTTGCTTGGGGTTGCCATTTTTCATTCATTTGTTTGTTTTCAGACACTGAATGAAATATTTTGTGCATGTTTTCAGACAACAACAAAATTAAATATTTCTTACCATCTGAAAATAAACAGATAATACAGTACACATGATCATTGATTAGGTTTATAGTTACTGATCAGTTATCAATTTGTTGTTAATTACTTTCAAATTTGGATAACTAGTATATATACTTTTTTATACACCTGCTCTAAGGTGGATTGTATTATGTTATGATGTCCATCTATCTGTCTGTCCATCTATCTGTCTGATCACTATTTCATTTCTTCTTCAAATATGTTACATTATGGTATCCAAGTGAAATTTATCCCAATACAGCTATCTGCAAAGCAGTAATATTTGCTTTTATCAAAGAGAATTAACTGTATCGTACATAAAGATAATATAAATTTCCTTTATAAAAGAGAATTAACTGTATCGTACATAAAGATAATATAAATTGCCTTTATAACAGAGAATTAACTGTATCGTACATAAAGATAATATAAATTGCCTTTATAAAAGAGAATTTACTGTATCGTACATAAAGATAATATAAATTGCTTTTATCAAAGAGAATTAACTGTATCGTACATAAAGATAATATAAATTGCTTTTATAAAAGAGAATTTACTGTATCGTACATAAAGATAATATAAATTGCTTTTATCAAAGAGAATTAACTGTATTGTACATAAAGATAATATAAATTGCCTTTATAAAAGAGAATTAACTGTATTGTACATAAAGATAATATAAATTGCCTTTATAAAAGAGAATTAACTGTATCGTACATAAAGATAATATAAATTGCTTTTATAAAAGAGAATTAACTGTATCGTACATAAAGATAATATAAATTGCTTTTATCAAAGAGAATTAACTGTATCGTACATAAAGATAATATAAATTGCTTTTATAAAAGAGAATTAACTGTATCATACATAAAGATACTGTAGTATCATTTATTTTCGTAGGGCTCAATTTTCGTGGTTTTGTAAAAAAAAGACATTTTCGTGGGTACTTAAATTTGTGGTTTTTGCCTGTCAAAGTTTGCATATTACTAAGTGTTTAATTTCGTGGTTTAACCTCTACAAATACCCAAAATAAAGAATACAAAAGAATAAAACTCTGCCGACGCAAACGGCGGTCACTTGAATGTTTATAACAATACTTTCACATGTATGAGCACAAATCAAAAACCTGACAAGTTCAATACTGACACCGTGCTTTTGTCCAAGTGAATAACATCAATGGAAGCCGACCCAGACAACAACACAGCTGGAATTGTTTAATTCTGTAATTTGGGGATTATTTACCTGACAAGCATTTGTGTGTATATTGAGACTCGATTGATATGATGTTGATACAGTGGCTTTGTCCGAAAATCAGTGAAGTGTGAGCTTTAATACTCTGCTGCAATTAGTGTATACACGTAGTGTTTCATTAATAATAGTGCTTCAAGCAATAGTTCTCGTATTTTACAGGCTTGTTGTTCTTTTGGATTAAAAATGCATGGATAAAATGAAATGTGGTTTCAGGAGGATTTAAATTGTGTACATTGAGACTTGATTGACACGATGTTGATGCAGTGGCTTTGTCCGAAAATCAGTGAAGTGTGAGCTCTAATACTCTGCTGTAATTAGTGTATATACGTAGTGTTTAATTAATAATAGTGCTTTAAGCAATAGTTCTAGTATTTTACAGGCTTGTTGTACCTTTGGATTAAAAATGCATGGATAAAATGAAATGTGGTTTCAGGAGGATTTAAATTGTGTACATTGAGACTTGATTGACACGATGTTGATACAGTGGCTTTGTCCGAAAATCAGTGAAGTGTGAGCTCAAATACTCTGCTGTAATTAGTGTATATATGTAGTGTTTCATTAATAATAGTGCTTCAAGCAATAGTTCTAGTATTTTACAGGCTTGTTGTACTTTTGGATTAAAAATGCATGGATAAAATGAAATATGGTTTCAGGAGGATTTAAATTGTTTAACAACAGTTGTACTCGAGTGAAGGATCGATTTGAACAAGTATTTCATTTAATTTTCATATACTATTATTTTGTATTATTCTTTCTTTCATTTTCAACATTACTAGTGTTTGAATACCTTATCCTTTTTCTCGTTTCTCTCTATCCTTACCTATCTCGCATATCGATTTAAGGCAGTGAGTGGAAATTACAGCTATCGGATATCTTATCGACACATGTGCATTGAAACAATATAAAATGCTTTATAATTCTTGTTTAAAGGTTTAAAATAAAACAAACACGTGTAAAAGCTAATATTTTATTTCCAAATTACAGTATTGACTTTGATTTATGAAATACAAGTAGGTTCCTTAATCTCTAGGAATGACACACAGTAAGAAAATGAGCGGGGGTGGGGGTGGGGTGTGCCACCATCATTATACGTGGCTAATTTTTCGTTGGGTATTTAAATTCGTGGTTCGGGGCAACAACGAAAACCACGAAAATTGGTCCCCCATGAAAATTGATGATACTACAGTAATATAAATTGCCTTTATAAAAGAGATTTAACTGCATCTTACATAAAGATAATGTAAATTACCTTTAGCAAACAGAATTAACTGTATCGTACATAAAGATAATATAATTACTGAATAGAAAGTGTGAAAAATAATTAAGGCAGAATTAGGACATGGCAAATAGATAAATTGTCATGATTATCATTTTGTCCTTAGAAACAGAACAGTTATAAGCACAGATTTACTGCCTAAGATAAAAATTTTTTTATGTACACACACACACACACATTTATATGTATGTAAAGGTGGATCATAATATGTTTTATATATATCAGAAATCCTGAAATTTTTAATGACTCTTGCCAGACATTTTTCCCAACAAATTACGTGGCTGGCATATATTTGTGAAATTTAATATAAAAACATTCAAAGGAAATATAAAAAGTTGTGATAAAAAAGAAAAAATGTATATACCTAATTATTAAATGTACTAGAATATGTGTCAGTATCAGTATTATCATTCCATGATTGACTGGTTTCCTTTCAAACTAATTATAAAACTCATTTTTTCTTTGAGAAAGCTATACTATAGAATTTCACCCATCAACAATATTTCATTTCATTTTACTGTTTAAAAAAATTAATTAATAATTGATGACAAGCTGTCTTGCTACCTCAAAAATATGTAACACCTAGTTAACATACATTTCTGGTAAAGTCAGATGGCGAAGTTTTATTTGATCAGGTCCCCAAATAAGTTTTGGGGGATGGTAATAAAAGTTAGTTGTTGTAGCTAATATTTTTTTTTCTTAATTTGGGCCTAGGCTTCACATATTCTGCTCCAAAGATGTCATATGCTGACACACCTCAAGACAAACCACATGGCATAAGGGACTGATATCACGTCTGTTAGTACTGACCCTGGGGCAGTCGGTCAGTTAAAGGGTTTTGAAAAATATAGGAGATAAGCTTTGACACCTCTTTTTTCTTCTGTTTTGTGGTTATAGAGTGTTTAAACAATTGGGAAAAACTTACTGACCAAACAAGCTTAGTTAGAGACACCTCTATTAACTGTCTAACAAAGAATCTAGTATGTAAATTAGACCTAGTCACCCTTAATTTAAGCCTAGTCAGCAACATCTTTATTGATTGTCTAACAAAGAAACAATCTGTAAACTAGACCTAGTGAACTTTGAATTTTACTTCATTAAGGTGTTTATTTGGCAGTTAATGGATAAACAAATCAAAGACATGTTAATATTATAATATTTTAGAACTTCTATGACCTATGTCCAGTTGCTTATAGAATGTGCTGGTCAAAACCTTTGATCTACCAGACATGTCTGGCAAATACAGGAGTTTTAGGATCACTGATATATATATATATACACACATACATATATACATATATATACACACACACACACACATATATATATATGCTGATTCTGATGCAAATGCTTTTCATTTTTGATTGTACAGTATTTTTACACCCCATTCCATCATTATGACCGGGACATATAGTGTTAGGCTATGTACATCCCAAAACTCTTCTGTGTGCAACTACATCTGCATCTTTTCATGAATTGTGTTGAAGCTTGGCAGACATTATTGACATCAGTTGAACATGAGAATGTGGTTCTGTTGTCATGCTTTGATGCAACTAGTGACAACATTTTTGTTGAATTGCACTGAAACTTAGTATTAACATGAGGTGAACATGTGCATGTTTTCTGTTGTCATGCTTCAGTGAGTTTTTTCTTTGTTGCTAAATTTATATAGTAAATATGATAATTCTTGTTTGGGCAACTAGTCCCATAACTTTCCATTAATTACCCTTAAACTTGGCAGGTATTATTGATATAAGTGAACATGTGTACGTGGTTCTGTCATCATGCTCTGTTTAGAATTTATAGAGTTATGCCCCTTGAATGTGTTAAACATGTATTTACTATGTAGGATAACTCACATGTGTAAAACTAGTCACACAGTATTTGATGAATTGGCTGAAACTTGGTGAACATTATTAACATCAGGTGCATGTAGTTCTGTTGTCGCAATCCAATGAATTTTTCCAGACTGATGCCCCTTATTTTTTTATCCTTTGGGCTCGAAATATATATATACTATATATGATAGCTCTTGTGTGCATGCACAGCTTTTGATAAATGCTCAGAAACTAGAGTGGCTTTATTGACCTGAACATGTGCATATCATTCTGTTGTTTTTCATCCACTATGAATGTTCAATTGTATGTTTATATATGCATTCATACATTCTGCTAGAGTTATTGCTCTTTTCTGCTTGCACCACTCAGCATCTGTGTCCTATGGGACATATTTATAGTGTAACCAATGTCATTTACAAAATGGACTAATACCATCATGACTCTACTTTCATTTTATTTATTTCTTAACATAATCTAAAGCAATGATTTTGTTCAAGATAGATAACTTTTGAAAAGAAAAATTCATGATTTTAATGTTTAAGGAAGCTTTAAAATATGGGATTTTATTTCATATCATTTTGGTCAGAAGTTATGACAGAAATTTTAGTCCTTGTTGATCTTCCTCATCTCTTAAAAAAAGTGATTAAACCCCCAGAAGTATACCTTTGGAATCTTTTGGCAGAATAATCTTTTTTTCAAACTTTCAATTGATAATTATATTGGCGATAAAACAGCACCATGTCTTGAAAGGCATGGTTGTTCATTTGCAATAGTAATGTTCTGAATTGCCTCAGATCATTAATGTTTTGTGTGGGTTATGGAATGGCCCTGAAAAAAATATCAATAAAATATTGGACATAAGAAAATGTGAGATTTCAACAAATCATAATTTCAAAGAACTTTGTATCAAGCCATTCTATATACATGTACCATTCTTAGCACAGACTGTATCATTTTGAAAATATTTACGACAATCTAAGAGATAATGAGTTTTAAAATTAGAATTTTAAATGTGAAAGTTATTTATATGATGCTTCCTCAGAATTTTATGTTTATTGACTTCTTCTTTGAATCTAATTGTAGCATTTGGAAATACATGATACTATTGCTGATTGTATGATTTTTGCCAACCACTGGGTTGCCAAGAAGATTGCAGAATCTTTTCCCAATCAATCTTTGGTAAGAAATATTTTTATTGCTTTCATTTTTTATGATAATTTTTCTAAGTACGTAACATGAAAATTCACACACTGCATTTGTAAAACAGATTTCTTTCATTGACATAAATAAATCTTAAATATTATATACAGTGTATTAGGACCTTGATGTCATGCTGGCAAAGCACTTAGCTATCACATCTGCATCAGTGAGTTTGAATCCTGCTCCCATCTTGTGCAGGGGATATGGATTATTCATATATAGTTCATTTGCTTTTATTGCTGTGCTTTTTTTATTTCCCTCTGTAAGACCACATCAATTAATCTGTAATACATCTTTCAAAGAATTACAAAAGTGATGAAATAAAAAAATATCTAGAATTAAAACATTTATGTAATCTTTGCTAGTAACTCTTGAAACATTGTAACTGAATTCTTTTTAGTAGACTCCAGTGCAGCTTGTGCATGGTTGATGCATATGTTATTATATTATCATGACATTGACTTCATACAGACAGTTGTATCATGTGTAATTAATATTGTTTTGATGCAGATTAAATGAGACCTAACCCTGATTTCACCAATGTGTCGTAAAGTTCAAGTCATACTTAAGATGTTTGGTTTGTCAATTTTAAGTCAGACATAAATATTATCCAACCATATTGCTGGATTTATAGACTGAAGTTAAAGCCCATATACAAGTTTTTGTGAAATCCTGGCCACGTATTATTTGATGGAGGTTAGTACACCATCAATGATATATGTCATGACAATCCATATCAAATTGGTGTACTATTGCACACGTGCATTATATAATTGATAGCTATTAAACAAAAGGAATTATGTTATTTTCATGTCTGATGTGCTAACAAGAAGTATAAAAGCAATGCAAAATGTGACTTATGTTTGACAATGTACATTTACAATGGCTTGGATGAATAGAAATGCTGAATATTCATAAGAGTTTTTGAAATTTTACTGAAGTCTTAGTTGGTGTTCAAATCTCAACATCTTTATCTTTCATGTTCATATGACCATATATGCCTCAACATAAGTTTTATATTACCAGAATATATTATAAATTTACCTACACTGAAATTGTAGGCAACTTAGATCTGAAGTGCTTAGCACCAAGCTAGTACCGTGTTGTTACCAAGTGATGTGAGGTCAGACTAATCTTGACTTTATCTCATGGGCTACGATTTGGAACATGCTTGGCTCTTTCTGATGTGAGTCAAATAACTTTGACTCTCTGAAAGTGACTTTGAGGCAATCATAGTGATACTTTCCAAATTGGTAAGTTTTTGGCAGATTAACATCCAAATAGATGTGCCAAGAATAGATTCTCATAAAAAGATAGGTCTTGAAAATATCACTTGATGATTTTTTAAACGTCAGTGAAATACCTGCATATTTAATTTTAAATTTATACTTGCAACTTTTAAACGAAAAAATTTGATAAAAATAAATCAGTTTGAAGAGCCTCAAACTATTGGTTACTTTGCTATTATTGATGACATGTTATTGAGTCATTGTGACATCAGTGAAGTTGTTATCATGTAATCACAACCACAGGGTTGATGGCAGTTCAAAATGACCACTCTGTACATCTGAGGTCTTCTAGCATGCGACGAGAAAGACTGATGATGTTCATATTGCAGGCTACCAGAGTGTTGGGTCTTGGCTACCATATGTTGATTACAGGTAGCACAGTGGGTTAACAGAGTGTTTTGTCTGGGCTGCCATGTGTTGAATAAAGGTGGTATAGTCGGCTACCAGAGTGCTGGGTTTGGACTGCCATGAGTTGAAGGGGTGGTACTGTGGGCTACCTGAGAGCTTGGTCTGGTAGCAGGGGCTACCAGAGTCAGGACTACCATATTTTGAGTACAGGTAGCACAGTGGGCTACCAGAGTACTGGGTCCTGGCTGCCATGTGTTGAATACAGGTGGTATAGTGGGCTACCAGAGTGCTGGGTTTGGACTGCCATGAGTTGAATTCAGGTAGCACTGTGGGCTACCAGAGAGCTGGGTCTGGGCTGCGATATATTGAGTACAGGTAGCACAGTGGGCTACTAGAGTGCTGGGTCTGGGCTGCCATGTGTTGAATACAGGTGGTACAGTGGACTATCAGAGTGCTGGGTCTGGACTGCCACGTGTTGAATACAGGTAGCACAGTGGGCTACCAGAGTGCTGGGTCTGGACTGCCATGTGTTGAATACAGGTATCACAGTGGGCTACCAAAGTGCTGGGTCTGGGCTGACATATAATGAATACAGGTGGTACAGTGGGTTACCAGAGTGCTGGATCTGGGCTGTCAAATGTTGAGTACAGGTAACACAGTGGGTTACCAGAGTACTGGGTTTGGGCTGTGATATATTGAGTACAGGTAGCACAGCAGGCTACCAGAGTACTGGGTTTGGGCTGCGATATATTGAGTAAAGGTAGTACAGTGGGTTACCAGAGTGCTGGGTCTGGGCTATCATATGTTGAATACAGATAGCAACATGGTGGGGTACCACAGAGCTGGGTATGAGCTGCCATAAGTTGAATACAGGTGGTACAGTGGGCTACCAGAGTGCTGGGTCTGGACTGCCATATGTTGAATACAGGTAGCACAATGGGGTGCCAGAGTGCTGAGTCTGGGCTACCATGTGTTGAATACAGGTAGCATAGTGGGCTGTGGGCTGCTACATGACATCTTGATATGTTCTACTTTTTTGTCTTCAAAATATAATTTTATTTTATGCACAAAAATCATTATTACTGACTAAAAAAATAGAAAAAGAGATGTTTTACATAGCCTACAGTTTCATATTAAGTGCCTCTCTGGATAACAGAAATTAAGCTGGGCTACCAGGCCTGGATTTTGCCAACAGAACCTAAGTCTGTACCTAAACTTAAGTCTAAAATCCAGTGATCTGATTGGCCAAAATTTAGGTCTGACTTAAAATTGACCAATCAGATGTCTTAAGTCCAGACTTAACCTTACGACCTATGTAGGTGAAATTGTGACTATACATCTAGTACAAGACTTTTGATCAGCAGGTAAGCATTGATAAAGTACATAACAAATATGAAAAATTTTTGAAAAAGGCACTTATTTACAAAGGTATCAGTGTGACAGTTATTAGTATATGGAAAGAAAAAAAATTATCGTGAGAGTCACTTGTGTTCCATTTTGCTCTTTTCAGTTGAGGCATCACCCTCTTCCCCGAGAGGAACAGTTCAGCAATTTGAAGAATTGTGCTGCGACTCATGGCTTTAATATCAAAACTAAATCTAACAAAGAGCTAGCAGAGTCCTTGGACAAGTGTGTGGATCCACAGGATCCAGTTGTTAATAAGGTACTTAACAAGTACATGCTAGTTTTGTAATATATAATATGACTTCTGTAATCCAGCAATTACAATATACATGATGCTGTGGGTGAAAATAATATTTACCATATACACTCATGTATAATCTGATACCAACTGCAAATTGCATAGACCCAGATCTGCCGTCACATTATGTGCTGGCAGATCTGGGTCTGTGCAGTTTGTAAGGACTAATCAGTAGAACAAACAACATAGACCCTGATCTGCTGGCATATTATGCAATGGCATATCATGGTATATGTTATTGGCATTTGGATGCGGGTTATATACAAGTATATACGGTACCATCATATCCATTCAGCTGATAATAGGAATACTCCTACAATTTGTATTGACTGCAGAAAATATGTCAAATGATCAGCCAACAAATTAGCTATACCATATATACTCGCATAATCCGGGTCCAAATGCAAACAACATAGACCCTGATCTGCTGGCGCATAATGTGGCACATTTTCCAGACAAAAAATAGCACAGGCTCTACTATTGTCTGGACTAGAATTGGTAGAAAACAGGACATAAACTGCAGTTTGTACAATGATTTTCTCACATTTTTAGATGACCTATTTTTCTACTCTTCCAGGGTAATTTTATTGAGTTCTGGCCAAAATGTATATGTTCTCTTGGTTTGTTGTCCATTCTGTCATTTCTTCCACAAAATACATTACCCATTTATAATGTGCTATGAGTACATCCAATACTTTGCATACTTGGCCTTCTCATGCTATAAAGGACATTTCCCACATTTTTTGGCTTGTTTTAGTAACAAAAGTACTAAAAAGTCTTCTGCTTGGTAAGATGGAAGTCGGAATAGAGTGGTCTCTCCTTGGATAGATTGAAGTCAGAATAGAGTGGTCTCTCCTTGGATAGATAGATTGGTGCCAAATCCCATCAATAGTCAGTTACTACTTCCACATGTGTCTAGTCAGCATGCTTTTGCATGAGGCCTCAGAAATAAATTCCGCTTTGTTTGAGATGGGATTGTAATGGAAGTCTGTTAATCAATTACCAGAAGCTTACAATTGATATCATTCTCTTGACCATTTACCTCCTCAGTAATGTTGTGTTCCTCATTCCCCTTCCTCTCCCACTACTCTTGGTACCTTAAATTGGTCTTTGTTTTCATAAGTTATGGATCTAACTACAGTGGAATTGGAATAATACTAAAGTATATGTACCTAAATGTATACACTTCAAACTGACATCTTGTGATAAAAAAGAACATCACAAAGTAATATCTTGGGAATGACAGCCAATGTTGCCATGCCTGCCATGACCATGGAAGTTATATCACTTGTTGTGCAGTGGTAGAACAAAATGACTGCTGCTGAAATTGGCTCCACCACTACAGATATCACGATCCAAAGAAGTTAGATATAGATTGCAAACTGAAAAAAACTTATCTACCTAGGGATTTTATTCATTTCATACTGTTATGAAAATTTTTCACATTGATCCAGAATTCTAGATTTTATATTCATGGGTCAGCATTATATTGAATAACAGTTCACGCTCTACAGGAAGAATTTAAGGGACCAAAGGTCAACTAAATTTACAGTTGTGTGTTGGACCACATACATATACTGTAGTATCATTTATTTTTGTGGGTCTCAATTTTTGTAGTTTTATAGAAAAAAAAACACATTTTTGTGGGTACTTAAATTTGTGGCTTTGCCTGTAAAAGTTTGCATATTGGTAGGTATTTAATTTCATGGATTAACCTCTACAAATACCCCCAAAAAGAATGCAAAAGAACAAAACTATGTTGACAACAAATGGCAGTCAATTCAATGGTTAAAACGATACTACTACCTGTATGAGCACAAATCAAGCACCTGTCAAAATCAGTCACAAAAAAGCATTATTAAATGTAAGTCTTCAGTTTTATAATTTTAAAAATGTTTTGACTTATTTGTAATGTTCATGGTTAAGAATTCAGGGGTGGGTTGGCATGGATAAAAAGTTACTTACGATAATCGGATTTAAACTTTGGAAATCCTGTGAAATCCTCACAAAACCTCCACCTTTCCAATTTACTATCATTATGACCAATTTATCATTCTTCCCTCTACTCTTTGTGCTTTTTCACCAGTTTGAGCGATCCTTTAAAGTTTTTTCAAATCAATGATGTATACTCCATCTGTTTCCTTCTAAATCTCACTCAGTTATTATCACAGACAAGTATTTTGCACTTAGTTGTCTAACTTCATTATACAGTGAACTGACAGGTGCCATCTTAATTGCTTGCCCTATGGTCTGTTATACTTACAGTTCATCTCAGAACTTGACCTTTTTAGTAAGCTATATCTAATAATCATTTATTCCTGGTAATGTTTTGTAATTTCTCTAGCATTTATCTTAATTTATAGTGTCCATTTCACAGTAAGCTTAGCACAGTTCTTGACTGATTTCACGTGTATATGCTGTTGTTTTCCTCTCTTTAATTACAGGTATCAACAACAATAGGCAGGATTAAATGTGGGGTGTTTAAGAGATAATCACCCTACCTGTATAAGTTGTATGGAGTGTCATTCAAGCCATACATGTAATGTTTGCTATCACTGGTCTCAAGAGAGATGGGCAAGAGTTGTGGCTAAGCAGTTGACCTGGGCTAATGAGAGAGCCAAGAAATGCTCACACAAGAATGCAGACATCATCAGCATTGCTGCTGATGCAACCTCAGTCACCAGCTTCTTATGATTGAGTCACTTGAGGTGGAAAGATTGCCAGTTAAGAAAAAGATCCAGCAATCTTTACCATTATGGGCCTCCTACACAATTGCAACTCCACTGTTGCCCACAGTACCACAACCAGAACTTACCAGCCATGCCAACTCCAACCCTGCTTCAGTCATGGATGCCTAGTGTAACCAGCACTGGATTTGGTGATTCCTTCAAAAGCTGGTGCCAGACTTTGGCACCAGATGTGAGCTGGCCCCAGACCATGTCCATTCCAGCTATGGCACCATCTTCACCTATGCCCTGTATGACTGGGACTGGGTACAGTGATTTATCTTCCCAGTATACATTCCCAGTATGCCCAGTTATGGACTCAAGATAAAGACAGCATCTGGTACCAGGTCATGCCAACTCCAGCCCTGCTTCTGTCATGGATGCCTATTGTTACCAGCATTGGATTTGGTGAACCCTTCTTCCATAGTATTCAGCACTGAACTCATTCAAGCATCGTGGACTGGCACCAAAAGGTTCCATCACTAGTTCTGACTCTGTCATGACCCAGTACCAGATCAGTTCCCATTGCTGGACACCTGGTACCCATCTTTCACTTTCAACAACACTCATAGTGAATGCATGGAGATCACCATGTCCCAACATGGACAGACTCACAGCTTTGTTCATTGCTCCTGTCCACATGTTTTGCCAGCTGTCGCTACCTTTGTAGGAGGCTTATGTGTGACCCCATTCTGCCATGTTCGAAGACACATGCTCACAAGTGCCATCTTTCTTCCTAGAACTGACAGTGTCTGTGCATCTGTTGAAAAGTCTTCTGGCTTCTGCCTCCAGAGATCTGTCCATCTCCTCCTGCTCTGTTCATGGTCTTTTACAGAATTCCCGCATCCATCAACCCCCTAATCAAGAAAAAACAGCCTTCTTTCAAATGGCTACCTCAGTGTGGTGAAGTCACAGACATCCTACATTACTTCGAAAGGCAACTTCAAGACCCAAGCAAAAACAGGCCTTTCTTTTCACAATGATGACTTCCAACAAACCACCCAGGTTCAGAATGGAGATGTTGACATTGCTTCTCAATGCTGTTCAGGAGGGAAATTTTGCACTCAATTTAGACCTCCAAGATGCATATCTTATATTCCCATTCACAGGTTTTCCCAGAAATTCCTGAGGTTTACATACAGGAACACCAGTTCAGGGCACTCACTTTTTGCCTGAATCTCATTTCCTGTGTCTTCATGAGAATCATGGACAGAATCATGGCAGTCTTCAGAACCACCTCCATATCCATGACATCAAACTATCTGGATGACATCCTTTCTAAAACGTAAGGTGAGCAATCTTTTGTATCAAGACATGAAGTTCCTTGATTTGCCCTTGAATTCCTTGTCAACAAGGATGAATCTAATTTCATTTCATCTGGACATGGAGTTCAAAACCTCTTTGAATTGACTTTGTCTTCCTCAGGATAGTGCCTTGAAAATCATCTTGGTGGTGTCATCCATTTGCTCCAAGATTCAAATCTATTTTTTGTTGCCTCTTGATTCTTCTCAATGCAGCCATGGATCTTCTTGTTTTGAATTGCTTGTTCATAAGACCTCTGCATATAATCCTTCCACCCACTTTGTTCATGAAACTTTGCCCTCTGAACCAAATGATCAAAGTTTTGAGCTACTTGAGGTCTCTTCTCAACAAATGGGAAGACCTCTCTTGGCTTACACTGAGTATCCTGCTGCAGGATTACCTGTAGGAAGTCATGGGATGCACAGATGCCAGCATGACTAGCAGGGCTTCCCACCTCTTGCCCTCCTTTCAAGAAGTCATTGGGGTTTGGCCCCTTCAGGAGTGTTCCATGCACATCCATCTCATGGAGACAAAGGTCATAGTGAATACCTTTCAGTTGTGGCAGATGTTATCTAGACAGTGTGTTCTCATTCCATCGATATAAATTGACTAACATCAACTACATCAGAAGACAAGGGGGAACAAAGTCCCCAGACTCCCAAATTCTGGTTTGTGATTTTCTCAGGTGGTGTCATTGTCAACAAATCCACATTCAAGTCTGCCACATACTAGGCAGGCCTAATGTTACTGTCTCATTGGAATCAGCCAATCCACACTGAATGGTCAAACCACCCCTCTGTGAAGAGCAGTCAGAATCAGTGAGATCCATACCTAATCGGTTGACCCAAACTATCTGCAGTTCCACCAAGATAGTTCAGTTTCTCTTATGATGGCCTCTGCTTTCATTGATAAGAACAGGCTCCCACTCATGTGAACTCAGTGCCTGAAACTGCTTTCTTCTTTGAACTCTTCTGCCAAAGGCATCTGCAAGACCCTTTCAGGGAACTGAAGCAATACCTGAAGTGGACTGCTGAGCCGATTAGAAGGGATCTCACTTGTTCTTGCCACTCAAAGAAGGAAGGGACAATATTTATGCTTATGCTCAGTCATCCTGGATCCGTTTGGTTATCTGTTTAGCCTACAAGGTAATTTCCCACCAGCATAGCATTTTGAGTCCATTTGGTTATCTGTTTAGCCTACAAGGTAATTTCCCACCAGCATAGCATTTTGAGTCCATTTGGTTATCTGTTTAGCCTACAAGGTAATTTCCCACTAGCATAGCATTTTGAGTCCATTTGGTTATCTGTTTAGCCTACAAGGTAATTTCCCACCAGCATAGCATTTTGAGTGCAACTGTTTGGATCCATTTGGTTATCTGTTTAGCCTAGAAGGTAATTTCCCACCAGCATAGCATTTTGAGTCCATTTGGTTATCTGTTTAGCCTACAAGGTTAGGTAATTTCCCACCAGCATAGCATTTTGAGTGCAACTGTTTGGATCCATTTGGTTATCTGTTTAGCCTACAAGGTTAGGTAATTTCCCACCAGCATAGCATTTTGAGTCAATTTGGTTATCTGTTTAGCCTACAAGGTTAGGTAATTTCCCACCAGCATAGCATTTTGAGTGCAACTGTTCCCTAGCTGACATAATTTAAGCCATGGAATGCAGGTCAGAGATGACTTTCTCCAGCTTTTACCTCAGAGTCCTTTCATCCCCTTGGGCTCAATTTGACTTGGTGGGACCTATATCAGCAGCATAACAGGCTACCTTCCCAGGTTCCTCGGCAGCTTAGTTAGTGTGTTTATCTAGTTCCATTGGATTTGCTCATGCAAACATTTTGCTCCAAACTGCTTTCATTCATTGTCCATGTGCTAACTCCATACCTCACAAGAAACTTGGAGTTGCTTCTCAACAAATTGGAAGACCAGAGCCAGGGCCTACTCCAGGGTAGGGGGATGTAACTCCCTCCATCTCCTAACGTAATTTGATCAGGTAATTTATTTGAAGAAGAAACCAATTTTTGGAGTTAAATGTTTCTTCAGTAATACTTACCTCATTGTAATAGGGGCACAGCCTCCAAAGCCACCCCAGAAGTTAAAACCCTCAAAGAGCATGCACATCTGCTCCAGTAGTTGACAAGATTTGACCTCTATTCAAGGGAGACTACTTTTGTCTGATTTCCATCTTGGGAAGCAGATGAATGTTTAGCATTTTTGTTGCTAAAAAAAGACAAAATACATGGTAAATGTCCTTTTTAGTGTGGTAGGCTGGATATGTGAGGTAGTAGATGCACTCCTAACATATTATTATCAGATAAGTATTATTAAAGGAATATATTTTACTCCTAAAAAAATGCTTAACATGATTTTACCGAAAACAGATAATGAATGTCATTGAAATATATAAATGTCTTTAACTTTATATTTTATTCCATGTGCAGCATGATGAATTTATCCTTGGAACATTAATGAAATCTTGTGATGATGATGATGATAATGATGATGATGACAAAAATAATATGTGACCATTTCTTGCCTTTTACAGCTGCTCAGGATGCTTGCAACCCAGGCAATGACCAATGCTGAGTATTTCTCCACAGGTTCTCTCCCCAGGGACCAGTTCTTCCATTATGGTCTTGCTCTAGACCTCTACACTCATTTCACATCCCCAATCAGAAGATACGCAGATATTTTGGTGTGTATCAGGGGTAAAAAAGTAATTCTTAAGTCAACTAAATTTAATTCCCTTTGCATTGATTGTACAAAGAAGTTCTCAAAACATGTATTAAGTACAGGGCTAAAAAAAAATTAATAATCTGCTATCCTGCAGTTAGTGGTTTTGCCAAAGGATTACGAAAACCCAGCCATCACTAATCCATTGGAGCAGTGAAAATGACCCCCAGTTGGTATCATAACAATATTTAATATTAATATTTATATCAATGTTGATAAACATTCAATGCATTGTGCAGTGACAATTGTAAACATGTGGTAGTATTTGCAAGGTGCACAGCCGCCACCAAACTGGCAGAAATTAGATGATGACAAGAGAGAGCATGATCACAAATATAATCAAGAAAAGAGACTAAGAAAGTACCAGAAATGCTTGGAAAATGAATACGAATGACTAAAGTATGATCCAGGAGAGGCTGTGATGTTGTGCACTTTCTGCACTGAGTATTCAGAGAAATATGAAAGTGCACATGGTACTTTATTCATGAGGCTTGTTGGTGAAATACAGTTGTTATTGTTTTGAGTTGATGCTAATGAATAATAAATGTTGAATTAGAAACTGAACTGGCTTCTGTTTGATTTTAGCAGGATCAGTGAAATTTAGGCAGGATCAGTATAAAAAAAACTTTGGTGATCCTGTGGGTTAGTGAAAAAAAATCTTGATTTCAAGACCTGTAAGTATAACCTGTTTGCTCTCCCATGACTGGCAATAAATTTCAGTTGTCTCAAAATTTTGAATGTCCAGATGATTATAAGCTGATTTTAACTTTTAAATTATTTATGTACTTACTCATTTTTGCCCTACATTTTAGTGTCTTTTTTCCTTTGTGTAAATTTACTGCCATTTGAGATAAGTGTTGACATTGTTATAGTTGTGTTAGATGTGCATTACCAACTGATTTATCTTTTTAGGTAAGAGTGACCTCCCATTTTTCGTGCATGTGCCAGTTGAGTTAAAACTGGCAAAAATAAACAAAATTGATGGGCTTCTGTCCTGAAAATTTGATGGCCTTTACATAGGAAACAAGTATAGTTTGATTCTTATGTATGTATTGAAAGTAAAATTACTTGGACCCTCCCTGCATACTAGTTAACGACTAGATATTGTTTAGATACAGTGACAGTTTGGTGAGAATGTGCTGGTTCCTTAGAGAATTAAAAACCTTTAGATTTGGTTACCTGTCAGTTAGGGGCCCTGGGTGGCATAGTGGTCTAAGGCGCTTGCCTTTACCGATCACTGCCATCTCACCTCTGTCTGCGTGGGTTTGAGTCGTGGGCTCGGACAATGTGGTTATCTGAGATAGCTTGCCAGTAGCTTCCCATGGGTCAGTGGTTCTTCCCTGGTTCTTCCTCCACCAGATATACTGGCTGCCATTTATAGCCTATCATGTGCTGAAAAATGGCGTTAAACCCATAAAACCAAACCAAACCTGCCAGTCTCTGGCCCTCTCATAACAACAGCTAGGAGGGCCACATGAACTTGGTCTGTAATTGAGGTACTTAAAACAGTGTCATGGTATGATGGTCATCTATTAAATCACCTGTTTTTGAGTATGGTTAAAATATTCCTTACTTTACATTCCAACTTGAATTATGTTTCTGTCAGCTTATAAAATGTACTTGGAGTTCAGATATTTCTTTTACTATAAAAAATGATTACAAGTTTTGGAAAATTAGAGGGTCTTGTTATTTAGATTAATGATGTGAACCAATTTGGATGTTTACATGTTTGTATGATGTGAACCAATTTGGATGTTTACATGTTTGTATTTGCAGGTTCATAGACAATTGCTGTCAGCTGTTGGTGAAGATAATGTGAAGTTGCCAAGCAACACAGAACTTGATGACATGAGTAAACATATTAATCAAAAGCACAGGGTAAATCAGAACTTTTAATTTCTTTTTAAAAACATAAATACCGTATATACTCACTTATAAGTTGAGTCCAATGACAAACTGCACAAACCCATAATGTGCTGGCACATCTGGGTCTATGCAGTTTGTTAGAAGTAATCATTAAAACAAACAACATTGACTGACCTGCAGGTACATTATGCGATGGCAGATCAGGGTCTGTGTTGTTTGCAGTTGGACTGGACTTATATGTGAGTATGTATGGTAGATAAATTTACTTTTTATTGTTTTAAAAACATAAACAGATAAGTTGGAGGAACTAGCAGAACGAATAAAGTAAAATCATGGTTGCATTTGATATGAGTACTGGAAGGTAGAGTTGAGTTTGCATGCATAAAACACCAAGAACACAGTGGGAGGGTGATAAATTGATGCCTCTACTATGCATAAGAAGAAGGTTTATGTATCATATTGATGCCTCTGCTATACACAAAAAGAAGGTTTATGTATACTATTGATGCCTGCTGTACACAAAAAGAAGGTTTATGTATACTATTGATGCCTGCTATATACAAAAAGAAGGTTTATGTATACTATTGATGCCTGCTATACATCAAAAGAAGGTTTATATGTATACTATTGATGCCTGCTATACACAAAAAGAAGGTTTATGTATACTATTGATGCCTGCTATACACAAAAAGAAGGTTTATGTATACTATTGATGCCTGCTATACACAAAAAGAAGGTTTATATTTATACTATTGATGCCTGCTATACACAAAAAGAAGATTTATGTATACTATTGATGCCTCTGCTATACACAAAAAGAAGATTTATGTATACTATTGATGCCTGCTATACACAAAAAGAAGGTTTATATGTATACTATTGATGCCTGCTATACACAAAAAGAAGGTTTATATATACTATTGATGCCTCTGCTATACACAAAAAGAAGGTTTATGTATACTATTGATGCCTGCTATACACAAAAAGAAGGTTTATATTTATACTATTGATGCCTCTGCTATACACAAAAAGAAGGTTTATGTATACTATTGATGCCTGCTATACACAAAAAGAAGGTTTATATTTATACTATTGATGCCTCTGCTATACACAAAAAGAAGGTTTATGTATACTATTGATGCCTGCTATACACAAAAAGAAGGTTTATATTTATACTATTGATGCCTCTGCTATACACAAAAAGAAGGTTTATGTATACTATTGATGCCTGCTATACACAAAAAGAAGGTTTATATTTATACTATTGATGCCTGCTATACACAAAAAGAAGGTTTATGTATACTATTGATGCCTGCTATACACAAAAAGAAGGTTTATGTATACTATTGATGCCTCTGCTATACACAAAAAGAAGATTTATGTATACTATTGATGCCTGCTATACACAAAAAGAAGGTTTATATTTATACTATTGATGCCTCTGCTATACACAAAAAGAAGGTTTATGTATACTATTGATGCCTGCTATACATAAAAAGAAGGTTTATATTTATACTATTGATGCCTGCTATACACAAAAAGAAGGTTTATGTATACTATTGATGCCTGCTATACACAAAAAGAAGGTTTATGTATACTATTGATGCCTGCTATACACAAAAAGAAGGTTTATGTATACTATTGATGCCTGCTATACACAAAAAGAAGGTTTATGTATACTATTGATGCCTGCTATACAAAAAAAGAAGGTTTATATTTATACTATTGATGCCTGCTATACACAAAAAGAAGATTTATGTATACTATTGATGCCTCTGCTATACACAAAAAGAAGGTTTATGTATACTATTGATGCCTGCTATACACAAAAAGAAGGTTTATATGTATACTATTGATGCCTGCTATACACAAAAAGAAGATTTATGTATACTATTGATGCCTCTGCTATACACAAAAAGAAGGTTTATGTATACTATTGATGCCTGCTATACACAAAAAGAAGGTTTATATTTATACTATTGATGCCTCTGCTATACACAAAAAGAAGGTTTATGTATACTATTGATGCCTGCTATACACAAAAAGAAGGTTTATATTTATACTATTGATGCCTCTGCTATACACAAAAAGAAGGTTTATGTATACTATTGATGCCTGCTATACACAAAAAGAAGGTTTATATTTATACTATTGATGCCTCTGCTATACACAAAAAGAAGGTTTATGTATACTATTGATGCCTGCTATACACAAAAAGAAGGTTTATGTATACTATTGATGCCTGCTGTACACAAAAAGAAGGTTTATGTATACTATTGATGCCTGCTATACACAAAAAGAAGGTTTATGTATACTATTGATGCCTGCTATACACAAAAAGAAGGTTTATGTATACTATTGATGCCTGCTATACACAAAAAGAAGGTTTATGTATACTATTGATGCCTGCTATACACAAAAAGAAGGTTTACGTATACTATTGATGCCTGCTATACACAAAAAGGTTTATGTATCCTATTAAATATAAATAAAAGTAAGAAAGGTGCCTTGTTGAAATGCTCATTTTAAGAGATGTATTATCCAGTCATAAGTTGCCTTATTGCTTTCTGATATTTAACATTAATGTCACTTACTGAGCTGTTCATGGAAAGCGTATTCTTGAACAGGTTATGTGACCCAAGTGTTATGTTCCAGATGCTAGATTGACAAACTCCACCAGAGTGTTTAACAGCCAGTTATGTCAGGAACCTTTCATTGCTTAATCTCATCTTATTTGCTGAACTTAATATTGACAAAACCCTAATTATAGAGAAGCAAATTACCTTTAACAATAGAGTCATCATTTACTATAACTATGTTAAGAATGCACTTGTGCAGATCTGAGAAAACAGGAATATATAGATTTCTTTGTTCTAATTAGCAACTTCTCATATCTAATCATTCATTAGATAAAGGGATCTGTGCTATAGCTCTGATTTCTTTTTCTTATTTCATTTGTTATGTCTTAGTTAAGGTTTTCATCTATTTTTATTTATATTGCTTGCCATAACAACCAGGCTGAATCACCACTTTATGTCAGGGCAACAGGTGTATACCTTTTCACTTAAGGTAGTCCACTTTTGTAAAATCAGCACTTACCACATAGCTCAGAAAAATGTGATTATGACATCATTTATATGATGTCACTTTTACCTAAGTGTATTGTAGTACTATGAACTATGGTAGAGATTAGATGTAAAATGATGTGGTTGCAACTTCTGTCTCCGAAATAATGAAAATTAAAACTTTTTAACAAATTTAAATAATCGCAGTAACAGTTCTATCAAAGAAGATGTTAAAGTCAATGAAAAGTTAATGGAAATCTTTAGCAATTTACAGCCTGTCATAAATTGGCAGTGCAGGCTTTCTGTTGCAGAAACTTGTATGATCTCAACAATTGTGTCATAGTGAAAATATTCACTCACCAACATACCCATTTCTTAGTGTATCTGATAAACGGAGTCTATGATCTTCGGTCTTTGCAGATTTGAGGATTTTTTAAAAATTCTCATTTATTTGTTATTTTATAGGCAATTAGTGATGGAGTACATTTTCCATACTTTTCTTTGTAATGACCCTTAATTGGGGATAGATAGGAACTAAGAGTAGCACAAGAAAATGCACACCGACGTCACACCAACCTATTAATCCTTGCTGATTTTAGGCATCACACCAACCTATTAATCCTTGCTGATTTTAGGCATCACACCAACCTATTAATCCTTGCTGATTTTAGGCATCACACCAACCTATTAATCTTTGCTGATTTTAGGCATCACACCAACCTATTAATCCTTGCTGATTTTGAGCAAGACACACACTGACATCACACCAACCTATTAATCCTTGGTGATTTTGAGCAAGACACACACCGACATCACACCAACCTTTTAATCCTTGCTGATTTTGAGCAAGACACACACCGACATCACACCAACCCTGTTAATCCTTGGTGATTTTGAGCAAGACACACACTGACATCACACCAACCTATTAATCCTTGCTGATTTTGAGCAAGACACATTCTGTCACATGGAAAAGCTGCTTTTTTGCAGTGTCATGCCAGTAAAAAATGCTGCAGATAATTTATTTGCCTCCCTTGATGTTCTTTTATGCCCCCCCCCCCCCACCAATTGTTATGAAGACTACAATGTAGTTGTAAACTTGTCTGTATTTCCTATCTGTCCATTGTCCACCCATTCATCTAGTATCATATCTGCCCATTGTCCACCCATTCATCTAGTTGGAGTTGTATATAACCTTTTACTATTGATATTGGACAGAGCTATTGCCTTTGCTCAAATGTTTACCCCAAGAGATGAATTCAGCATTGTACACTTCTAAAGTTTACAATTATTGGTTACATTTCAGTTTATTTCATTTTAAATAAATTCAGTAAATTTAAATTTATAAAACTGTGTACTGCACACAGTTTTGTTCTTATAATCCGTAGTTCTAAATTGATTACATGTATTGACATTTTAAGCACTACTCAGCAAGGTTATAGGCCATGTTTGGCTTGGACATACACACTGAGAGATAGGATGAAGTGGGTGGTGGTTGCATTTCCTGCTGTCAGTAATTGTGTTGTTTTCCCAATTTGACATGTATTTGGTTCAAGCTTTTATAACTGTATTTACTTCAGTGTATTTTAGTTGCTTATCATAGAACATTCCAACTAGAGGCATATAGAACCTGAATTTATCACAACAGGAAGCAACACATCTTGCAAGTGGAATACTGTTATTTATTACTGGACTTTAAGCTCAATGGTTACCACAGGAAGCAGCACATCTTGCAAGTGGAATACTGTTATTTATCACTGGAATTTAATCTCAATTGCCACAGGCAGCAGTACATTGAGCAAGTGGAATACTGTTATTTATCACTGGACTTTAGGCTCAGTGGTCACCATATGAAGCAGCACATCTTGCGAGTGGAATACTGTTATTTATCACTGGACTTTAAGCTCAATGGTTACCACAGGAAGCAGCACATCTTGCAAGTGTAATGCTGTTATTTATCACTGGAATTTAATCTCAGTTACCACAGGCAGCAGCACATCTTGCAAGTGGAATACTGTTATTTATTACTGGACTTTAGGCTCAATGGTCACCATATGAAGCAGCACATCTTGTAAGTGGAATACTGTTATTATCACTGGAATTTAATCTCAATTACCACAGGCAGCAGCACATCAAGCAAGTGGAATACTGTAAAAAAATCACTGGACTTTAGGCTCAATGGTCACCATATGAAGCAGCACATCTTGCGAGTGGAATACTGTTATTTATCACTGGAATTTAATCTCAATTACCACAGGCAGCAGCACATCTTGCAAGTGTAATACTGTTATTATCACTGGAATTTAATCTCAATTACCACAGGCAGCAGCACATCTTGCAAGTGTAATACTGTTATTTATCAATGGACTTGAAGCTCAGTCACCACAAGAAGCAGCACATCTTGCAAGTGGAATGCTATTTATTATCACTTGACTTTAAGCTTGATTGTCACCACAGGAAGCAGCACATCTTGGAAGTGGAAATACTGTTATTTATAACTGGACTTTAAGTTCAATGGTTACTAAAGGAAGACGCACATCTTGGAAGTGGAACACTGTTCTTTATAACTGGACTTCAAGCTCAGTGGTCATCTTGCAATTGGAATACTGTTATTTATAACTGGACTTAAAGCTCAGTGGTCATCACAGGAACTAGCTCATCTTGCAAGTGGAATACTGTTATTTATCAATGGACTTTAAGCTCAATGGTTACCATAGGAACTAGTTCATCTTGCAAGTGGAATACTGTAACTTTATTTATTTTTGTGGGTATCAATTTTCATGTTTTTGAGAAAAGTGACATCTTTTTAGGTATTTAATTTCAAGGGTTAGGAAAAGGGATTTATTCTTTCCACAGAAGACTCCCTTTTTATTGGGTCTTAAAATTGTTGGTTTGTAGCAACCATGACATCCACCAAGATTGGTACACCATGAATAAAATTGAATTCATATTTTAAATGTTTTCTATTCCAGGCAGCTCAGTACACACAGAGAGAATCTCAGGAACTCTTTCAGTGTCTGTTTTTCAAGGGCCGTGGAGGTAGCGATGATGATGAACACTGTATAGTTGATGCTATCATTTACCAGATCAGGGCCAATGTCCTTTTTGTATATGTTCCAAGGTAAGTAAAATACCATGTAAACTAAATACAGTATATAAAATCTTGCAGTATTCTTTCTCATTAATCCAAACATAACACTAAGGTGCTATGTTCTTTTTCTTCTTCTTTTTCCCATCAATTGAAATCTACCATATATACTTGCGTATAATTCAAGTCCGAATGCAAACAACATAGACCCTGATCTGCCATCGCATAATGCGCCTGCAGATCAGGGTCTATGTTGTTTGTTCTATTGATTAGTCCTTACAAACTGCATATACCCAGATCTTCCGGCGCATTATGGCACTTAGTATTTTGATGTAAGGGATTATTTGATTTGTTACCCAGTGAAACAAATTTTCAACATATCTTATTAGAATGTGCATAATTACAGTAAATATCTACCATATGTACTCACTTATAAGTCCATCTGCAAACAACCGAGACCTTAATCAGCCATCACATAATGAGCCGGCAGATCAGGGTCTATGTTGTTTGTTCTACTGATTAGTCCTTACAAACTGCATAGACCCAGATCTGCCAGTGCATTATGCAATGGCAGATCTGGGTCTATGCAGTTGGTATCGGCTTATACGTGAGTACATACGGTAATCAGATCAGCTGAGATGTGTTGAACTGTGTATCAAATAAGTAACGTCAGAATTGTTCCTTGTTTCTCTTTATTGTGGTAGGATAGAAAAGTAAAGCCATCAGGCAGAATTTTTATGCCAGAAATTCAGCAGCATAATTTTTTTTTACCTCATTTCGTTTTTCAATAGATTGTTTTAGTCTCAAATCATTATACAAGATCTTACTGCTTTTATGAAATACTCTGGATAGCTCAGGTATTGGTATAAACTGAAACATCCTCTACCTTTTCCATCACATGCTGGAAAAAGTTCTCTGATGTAATTTGTGGCTGTTTCAAACTGCCCTCATGCCCGTTATTGTTATTATGTTATAATAACATTGGCACCACAATGACTCTGAGTCAATGTCATGTCATCACTAACAGCAATGTAAGCAATAGCTAGAGGCTGTTAAAAACTGAATGATTTCTTCATTTTTTTATTCAGAAGTTGCAGAAATAATATTAAATAATAATGTGCAGATATTTCATTGATAATTGAATGATATTTTCAATACCTATCTTTCATTATGAGGATCTGTTCATATATCTAGTTGGATATTCATCTGCCCTAACTTCCAATTTGGGAAATATCACTACAGTTACCTCTGAGACTCATTCAGAGTGTTGAAGTTATTTGACTCACACACTGGAGAGACTAGGATGTTCCAGTTATTATTGGCATGAAATATTCTATAGGAAACTATAGAACACAAAGGAACGTGATACTTAAGAAGTGTAAAGTCAGTATATTAGCACATGGCTATCCTTTGGTTGATTGATTTTCCTGATTATGTTCGGGCACATGCAGATTCACCTGATATACATATATTCCAGGTATGGCATTAAAGGACCAGTTTACCTGAAAAGCAAGGAAGGTCAGGTGCTGTACATACAAACAAATGGATCACCTGAGTGGACAGGTGGGGAGATCAGCAGAACTGACCAGTCCATCACAGTGACCTGTTTATATGGTCAGGAAACCTACAGACTCTTAGATCATGTGACTGTAAGACAATGTGTACACTATTTGTGTCACGTCATCTTTTTTGTAATTCTAATTTACAATACTCTTTGAAAGCTCGCTTACAGATATGTTTATCTTTCCATCAGTTGGTATTGACTCAATGCTGAAATACAGATGTGTTTATCTTTCCATCGACTCAATGCTGAAATACAGATGTGTTTATTTTTCCATCAGTTTGTATTGACTCAATGCTGAAATACAGATGTCTTTGTCTTTCCATCAGTTAGTATCTACTCAGTTCTGAAATACAGATGTGTTTATCTTTCCATCATTTTGTATTGACTCAATGCTGAAATACAGATGTCTTTGTCTTTCCATCAGTTAGTATCTACTCAGTTCTGAAATACAGATTTGTTTATTTTCCATCAGTTCATATTGACTCGGTTCTGAAATACAGATGTGTTTATCTTTCCATCAGTTAGTATTGACTCTGTGCTAAAATACAGATGTCTTTGTCTTTCCATCAGTTAGTATCTACTCAGTTCTGAAATACAGATGTGTTTATCTTTCCATCATTTTGTATTGACTCAATGCTGAAATACAGATGTGCTTATCTTTCCATCAGTTAGTATCAATTCCATGCTGAAATACGGATGTGCTTATCTTTCCATCAGTTAGTATCGACTCAGTGCTGAAATACAGATGTCTTTGTTTTTCCATCACTTAGCATCGACTCAATGCTGAATGTGTTTATCTTTCCATCAGTTAGTATCGACTCAGTGCTGAATGTGTTTATCTTTCCATCAGTTAGTATTGACTCAATGCTGAAATATTGATGTGTCTATCTTTCCATCAGTTGGTATCGACTCAATGCTAAAATACAGATGTGTTTATCTTTCCATCGACTCAATGCTGAAATACAGATGTGTTTATCTTTCCATCAGTTTGTATCGACTCAATGCTGAAATACAGATTTGTTTATTTTCCATCAGTTCGTATTGACTCGGTTCTGAAATACAGATGTCTTTGTCTTTCCATCAGTTAGTATCTACTCAGTTCTGAAATACAGATGTGTTTATCTTTCCATCATTTTGTATTGACTCAATGCTGAAATACAGATGTGCTTATCTTTCCATCAGTTAGTATCAATTCAGTGCTGAAATATGGATGTGCTTATCTTTCCATCAGTTAGTATCAACTCAGTGCTGAAATACAGATGTCTTTGTTTTTCCATCAGTTAGTATCGACTCAATGCTGAATGTGTTTATCTTTCCATCAGTTAGTATCGACTCAGTGCTGAATGTGTTTATCTTTCCATCAGTTAGTATCTACTCAGTTCTGAAATACAGATGTGTTTATCTTTCCATCATTTTGTATTGACTCAATGCTGAAATACAGATGTGCTTATCTTTCCATCAGTTAGTATCGATTCAGTGCTGAAATACGGATGTGCTTATCTTTCCATCAGTTAGTATCGACTCAGTGCTGAAATACAGATGTCTTTGTTTTTCCATCAGTTAGTATCGACTCAATGCTGAATGTGTTTATCTTTCCATCAGTTAGTTTCGACTCAGTGCTGAATGTGTTTATCTTTCCATCAGTTAGTATTGACTCAATGCTGAAATATCGATGTGTTTATCTTTCCATCAGTTAGTATCGACTCAGTGTTGAAATATAGATGTGTTTATCTTTTCATCAGTTAGTATCGACTCGGTGCTGAATGTGTTTATCTTTCCGTATATTAGTATCGACTCAATGCTGAAATATAGATGTGTTTATCTTTCCATCAGTTAGTATTGACTCAGTGCTGAATGTGTTTATCTTTCCAACAGTTAGTATCAACTCAATGCTGAATGTGTTTATCTTTCCATCAGTTAGTATCGACTCAGTGCTGAAATACAGATGTATTTATCTTTCCATCAGTTAGTGTCGACTCAATGCTGAATGTGTTTATCTCTCCATCAGTTAGTATCGACTCAATGCTGAATGTGTTTATCTTTCCATCAATTAGTATCGACTCAATGCTGAAATATAGATGTGTTTATCTTTCCATCAGTTAGTATCGAGTCAATGCTGAAATATAGATGTGCTTATCTTTCCATCAGTTAGTATCACCTCAATACCGAAATACAGTAAGTTATTATAGCTAATGTAGCTATGAAATATGTTAAAGAGACTTGAGAAAATGATGAAAACATTCAGAATGACATGTAATTAATTTATATTTACTACACATAAATGTGAAGCAATGTAAATGCTTGTTAAAATGCCTTGGTAAAAATTTTTAAAATTATTTCATGATAATAGTAAAAAAAATTGAAAATGCTTTTTTGCCAATAGACAAAAGACATAAGAGAGTGACAGTATGCTGCACATTGGCTGAATTTAATGAACTATGCAAAAACATTTTGACTAACAGTGTCTTAAATTTCATGGCTAGAAAATCTTTCTGTTCTGTAGGTGAAAGTAACCTTGCTGGAATCCTGGGCGCATTCTTCAGCTTTGAAGCTACAGTTGTTGTCCAACTCCCCACACAGATCTGGTGAACAGGGGCTGAAAGATTTGGCAAAACAGCAAAAGGCAGAAATTATCAAGGTAATGAGATATTATTTGGCAAAAAGATATTTTGTAAATTGGAATTGACGAATCTCCATGCTCCACATACCTACCATTATTCAGCATTCCAAGGGACCACTGCCCATTCAAGCTGGGCTCAATTTGATTTATTACATACTGTATATACTCGTATATAACCCGGGTTCAAATGTAAACAACATAGACCCTGATCCGCCTGCGCATAATGTGCTGGCAGATCAGGGTCTATGTTGTTTGTTCTACTGATTGATCCTTACAAACTGCATAGACCCAGATCTGTCAGTGCATTATGCGATGGTAGATCTGGGTCTATGCAGTTTGCAGTTGGTAGTGGATTATACGTGAGTATATACGGTAATAATGTCTGGGGTGCTAAGCTTGACTGACTATTAGGCAACCAGGTTCAGTGATGGTCTATCACCTTGACCATTTCTACTATGTAACATGTGCAAAATTCGCACTGTTCTAACTTCACCATCTTTCAACTGATTTTCATGAAACTTTTGCTATAAACCTAATATCACATTGTAATAAAGTGGGTAAATTTTCAAAAGAAAATATTTGATTTTAAAGATTTTCCTAAGCTAATTAGTAATTGAGGTTATCTGTGATTCTGGCAGTTTGTCAGTTTAAAGTCCTGAAAGACAGGGAGCACAATTGGGATGATTCTGTTAGAGTTCTGAGTTCTGGTGAAACATAATTCGAACAATCTGATTTAGCATAAAATACAGGATGAAATATTTGCAATTTTCTATGTATGCTATATGCCATAATATAATATATGAAATATAATTATAGCAGAGAAAGTTACCATAATGGAATTACAAAACATTTGGATTTGTGTTACTGTTACTCAGTAAAATAGTGTTTGCAAGTCTTTGAAATAAACCATGTACCAAAATGTTAGGATGCTTTAATATTGTGATTTGTAATTAGGAGTGCTCTGATATGTATTTGACATTTAAAATACATATAAATTAAAATTTAAGCTGCTCTCAAAAATAAGATTACAGTTGTTCCCTTCTTATGAGGCCATCCATCCCGTACTGAAAAGGCAGCCATATGACAGAGGATGGCCTCGGGAAGAGGACAAAAGGGTAAAATTATTGTCAGGTGGTTTTTGATCATTGGTGGCTTCTCTTGAGAGGGACTTTTGAAGATGTGGACCAATATACCACCAGAGTATCATATGATTTTGCAGGCAAAAATATGGCCACTTTTAGAATGAGAGAGAGAGAGAGAGAGAAATGGAAAAATAAGAGAAGGTAAAATGATTTCCAGTGTTGTGATTAAATATTAAGAAAGATACCACCTTGAAGCTATAAATAATTTTAAAAATAAATTCACTGAAATTAAAATTGATGACTAGGCTTCACTTCAAAACTGCTTAAATAAATCAAATATATTTGTTTATTTGTTTACACTGTTTCTTTTTCTACCATGTATTTAATTTTGTTTTCTTTCAGGAGGTGTCTTCGGCAGCTGAAGAGAAAAGATCTATACAAATGTCACATGATCTTGGTCCAAACTTCCCTGAATTGAAAAAGCAATATGGACAGACCCCAGAAGACCAGAGCCTTTATAGTTTGTTTGAATCTTTCAGAGAGACAGCTCTCACTTCAGCAAGATGACTTACTGTTGATGACACTTTTAATTGCCTGACATGAATTGGATTTATTGGTGCTTTTTTATTCCATCAGTGATGCAGCAGAAATATAATTTTAGCGCTAGGCTATTACTGTCTGTTTTAAAGATCAATTAGGGATGCAGTTTAAAAGATCAATTAGGGATGCAGTTTAAAAGATCAAAAAGGGATGCCGTTTAAAAGATCAATTAGGGATGCAGGATATAATCTTGCTTGTTCATGAAACCTATTCCTTTAAAGAAAGTCATACTTACTATACATCTTGTGTGCTTGCACTGAATAAATTTCTCTCCATTGGGCACAAAAGTCAGTTTTACAAAGACAGAATTGTGATATCTGTGGGAATGTCTTTGCATTCATTATTCAGCCAATTTGTTGGCATTGTTTTTATGTAAATTTTTGAATGAAGAGGATTCTTATACTTTTTTGTAAAAAGTGCATTTCCATTTAAATAATTACATTCACACCATGAACAGACAGCGCAGTTCACAAAGCTTTGTGTACATTTTGAGAGAATCCCCTTTATGCATTTTATGACCATGTCATTGTGATGAATTCATTAGGGCAGTCAGGGAGATTGGTGCATTATTCATGAAAGAATTGTACAGAATGAAAAGGTTGTTTGTAACATCACATCAACACATTATTGTCTGTCATGCCAAGGAAATGGGAGCAAGGTGCCTTTCTCAAGGACACATCAAGACAGCTGACCCTGGCTGGTGAGTATCGAACCCAAAACTCTAGGATTATGAGTCTGACACTTCACCAACTGAGCTACTGTGACTTCCAGAATGAAAAGAAAAAATTTTAAAGTGCACAAGATAGAATATCTAATTATTGCATATTTTAGCTAAGCCTGTGAGCATGAAACAGTAGATTGTGATAATATTGGTGAAGCAAGATAATACAACAATGCTTAACCTATGCAGGCTGTTTTGCCAAGGAAGTAAATTTTGTGCATGAACTATGGGAGGTAACTCCTAAATTCTGTTTATGCAGAGAACATGGATTACCTCCTGTACATTTATCCAAGTGATAGGAAGAATCAGAGAAAGAAATATAGGTTGACATAGAGATTCTTCTTGCATCACTAAAAAATAATCAATAAATTAAAGTTATTTCTTTATCTATTGTCTGTATGGTGAAGATAAACACAGTTGTGAGAATCAAAGATTTAGAATGTGGATAGAATACATAAAATATTCACTAACTCTGCTTTTTTTTTGTTTTCAAAGCCCCATTTGTAAATGAAGCAAGGGTATAGTTATTTGCTTCTAGCTATATATCTGCACATATATTGTTTCTTCATGACTTCCATACATCTCTCTCTCTCTATCTGTCCATTTGTAGCATTCATTTATTTATTACATATTTTGATCAGGATCAGGCAACAGGCAATGCCAATAAATACCCACTCCTTGTCCATACCATGGTGTCCTGTTAGCTTAATTGGACAAAAACCAGTTAAATCAACCAAACCAAATTATTTAGACTTGTATACCATGTTGTAGATGACTCAATGAATATTGCATTTCCTCTGAAAACTATAATTAAATTGAAATAATATTCATGCTGTATATATTTTCAAAATACCTTGCATGGTAATTGTTCTTCAGAAATACACCCAGACTATAGTTTGTGGTCATTTTTTCACATGGGAATTCCACATGCTGTTTATTAATAGTATTTAAAGTGATGCGAGACTTCTTGGGGACATGGCTTTAGATAGATATTCTGGTGGTAGCTTCCTAGATATACCACTTTCCATATTTGGAGTTATTGTTTATGTATACAAAATAATATCTTTCACAAAGAATGTGCAACTATAGCATAATGTTATGTCAAGGAAACACATTTAAACAAGCAAATGTTGTGATTTCTCATTCAGCCCCCATCCCCACCTTCTATGCTGAGGTTACAAAAATCTATACCATGATGACCTTTGAGACAGCTCCGTAGATTTACTGGGAAGATATAGAAAGTAAGCAATGCTGACTGTTACCTTGATTTAGAAGTTAAGAGGGGTACTTAAAAGTTCTAAATATTAGTGTGCTGAATAACAAAGTTCTTTATTAGCGAACAGTATGTCAATGCATCCCCCTGAGTACTCCCCATGCACCTCTACACACTTTGTCAGTCTGATTATCCAGTTATTAAATACCATTTTGTATTCAGATATTGGTATGTTGTTCATACACTGGAAAACCACTTCCAACCACATGGTGGCTTTCAAATCCTCTGCCCATCAGCAAATCTTTGATGACAGGATTCAGCCATCTTGCAGAAACCTTTGTGAGCTTCAAATGATTCTTCAGTATATTAAAAACAGATGACAAATTAATGCCCATGATAATAGAGATATCTTCCTCTGTGTATTGAGCATCTTCATCAACTTTCCCCTTTGCAGTAGCCACTTCCTGCTCACCAATCACAGACAACAATCTTCCAGCAAGTGGGTCATCTTAAATGGATTCATGACCATCTTTAAAATGATAAAACCACCTCAAAATTGTAGGAGAATTAAATGAATAAACTGTATCCAAGTCGGCTTTGATACCAGTCTGAGAGGACCCTAAGAGTACAGAGATATTACAGTATGCTCATTACTCAGTAGTTGAATTTATGTCAATGTAATGTACCTATGTTAAGTCGCATGCATATATCTGCAGGTGTCATGCGTGCATGTGCAGCTGCAGATCATTTTATAGAACGTTATTTTGTCTATCGATAGGCTTTAGATTTATTGACAGGTTCAAAAAAACAAAAAAGTTACAATAAAATATTCTGAACTTTTAAAATACCCCTCATATAACCAAATTGTGGTGTGCAGTGGCATATAAAAAACAATGTTCCAATGTTCCATTCCACAATATGAAATGGCTGTAGGTATGTTTAAAGGGAACTGAAATAGTAATGTTGACTTTGACCTTGACCTACACGTAAAAGGTAGGATGGGAAATATGGCATGCAAAAAGATCCTCTAGTAGTTTCCTATACAAAATGGCTGTTGAGTTGTACCGCAGAAACAACAAAAAATAGTGGTTGTCTTTTTACCTTGACCTTTAACATGTGATCCTGAATATGGTACTGAACACATACAGTGTACCTCAATTGTGAAACAGTTGTGTACCTAAAAATTTCACCCCTCTGTCGAAATGTTTGTAGATTTAGAAAGACGGAACAAAAAGAAAATGAGTTGATGTTGACCGTTTGATAATGATGTGGAAAATAATGCCCTCAATAAGATACACAATAATTCTCAGGTGTTGATATATCAGTGTACTAAGTTTGATTGGTTTACCGTATATACTCGCGTATAAACTGATACCAACTTCGAACTGCATAGACCCAGATCTGCCGTCGCATAATGCACTGGCAGATCTGCGTCTATGCAGTTTGTAAGGACTAATCAGTAGAACAAACAACATAGACCCTGATCTGCTGGCACATTATGCGATGGCAGATCAGGGTCTATGTTGTTTGCATTAGGACCTGGATTATACGCTAGTATATACAGTAATTTCCCATCATCAATCTTCTTTAACCAGTGATCAATCAAACCAGTGAGTGCTGTCTCGCAGGAACGATTTGGACAGAAGCCTCATTGACATTGGGTAATCAGATCATTGTGTGATAAAAAGTCATAAATTTAACTGAATAAATGTCTTTCTAGAATTTTGTTGGCAATAGGTAGAACATATACAGGTCTATAATTATTGACATTCAATTTGTCTCTCAACTTAAAAAGGGGTGTAACGAGCTTTTTTCAAATTGTCTACATATATTTTTGTTCCTATGTACATATTAAATATGTAAGTCAGTGGCTGATTTAAGCAGTATTTATTTGCAGAATTCATCATGGAAAATACATAAAAATGGAAGATTGAGCAACAAGCTTAAACTTATTTCAAATTCACTCCTCATTAAAAATCTTTAATCTGATAAAGTGGCTAACATGAATAACAAAGGTAGAGGATTGCAAGCACAGAAAAAGCTAATAAGATGTGAAAATAAACTTGTAAATGCAATATTGTAATAATATCATACAGTCTGTAATAAGCATTTGTAACAGAAACATTACAGTATACACAAAATATGAAAATGTTGGTGTTGATGGAAGGGGGTTGGGGATAGGTAAAGAATGATTAACTTTGGTACAGGTGATATATATATATATATATATATATATATATATATATATATATATATATATATATATATATATATATATATATATATATATAATGGCTTTGGATGTGTTGGCATAAAGCAATTTGATACACCAATACTTTTGGTATATCAAGTTATGATTTGCCCATGGCATATGAATACGAATATAATTATGATTTAAACAGCAGACTATTGGTTCCATACTCTTGTACCATTGATGAATTTCGAGCTATTTGTCATTAATAAAATATGAAAATAATTAGAAAAAAAACATTCATATTCACCATGTAATCTATGTTTTCCAATTAATAAAATACATTACAAAGTATCATTGAAGATACCAATGATTCAAAGGTGTGAAAGTCTGTCAAGATAAGGACCATATTATAAATTGCTAGGCTATGTGGCCTGCACATTCTATAATCTACTTGGGGTTTCATGACTGACCTTGATGACTTGACTGAACTCAGGTCACAATTATTACTTCTGGGTCAGTACCCACAAATGTAGTCCCAATCTATTTTTAAAGTATTATTTCCTCTCTTTTTTTGGTGGTGATTCTTGGCTTAGATTTAGGCATTCTTGGTATTGATTTAAAAGATATTGCTTATTCTTTAGAATATGAGCAATTCGGTGTGATTGTCTGCATTTTGCCGACAGTGCACAGTCAGTAATCTGGTACTGATGCATGCCCGGAAGTAAAATATGTGACCCATGGCACATTGTTTAGTTTACAGTTCAGCATCTCAAAACAAATTCTGGTTAACCTATTACAAGAACTTAACTTTGAGTTCATCATTGAAGATACTTTTGATTAACATATGATTTATTAGAATTTGGACACTGGAAAGTTAGGTACTGACAAACAAATGTATGGAGAAATAATTGTGACCTGAGTCATACTATGTTACTGCACTGGATGGCAGTATATATTGGAGCAGTGAAGGGCACTGATAAATAAAACTCAGAATTTTACAAATTGGGCAAACATTTCACACATCTTTCATCAAATTGCCAGATTGGAATGTTTAAGCTTCATTTCAGCCCAATAAAGAATTGAAAAATAGTACTTGCTTAGCTAACTTTGTGCAAATATCTCCCCTATCCACACTAAATCTCTGTATTTCTGCGACCCAAGTGAGGCAGAGAAAGTTTAATGTAATTGTTTATGCACATATTATGTCCGATGCTTGGTTACTATTTTCATATAAAGAGGTATGCGAGATTACATAATGAATATAGTAAAGAATCTGATGCGAAATTAAAAGTGAAAGGTAACATATGTTGAGTAATGTCCAAGAATAGAGATGCAAATTTGAAGATGACCCATTTATAACAGCATGTGATTTATATAATGGCATCAACATGTCAACATCACCATACATGTGACAGAACTAGGATTTCAAACCAGTAGATTTACAAATTTTGATCAGTAGATTGGCCTCTAAACCAGTAGATTTTTTATCGTCATAAATTTAACGTTTCAAGGCGATGGAAAACAAAACAAGTGCTTTCTTGTGCCATAATATCTATTCTCTTCATACTATAATACAATAGCAAGTATGAACATGAATCAGATTCGGATTCTGGTGGAAAATGTTACAATAATAATTAATTATTATGAGTCAATATACGGTCGAATAATGAAAAAGGAAGAGTTGTTTATCTGATAGTTTCACTGCCAAGATTGTTCTTTTATAAAATCCAATAGCATTTTTAGCTTCCTTCACAAGATCACTGTCTAGTGACAACTGATGACATTCATTGTGATTATTAAGCTTCACACTTAACAGGCTTTCAACAGTTCTCTGGTCCAGATTTCCCCTTGAATCACTTTGTATTTTGTGAAGAATGGAGAATGTCCTCTCTGTATCAGAATTAGAATGTTGTGATGACAAGACAACCACGCTCAGTCTGCAAAGAAGTTCTAACTTCACTTTTCCTGTTGCTGGGTTTGTAAGGTTGCTGACTACTCTCCAATACTCCTCCAAGCTATGTTCACCCTGAGGATGAATTTCCTAACTTGGATTTAACATGTATTTCTTTGCCTCATCCTCAAGGGCTTCTTTCTCCTAATAGCTCAGATCCAAAAATCTGTTGGCAAGTTTTACCACTGCAAATAAAAAAATAAAGATTGATTTAGAATTGAAATAAAAATGAAAAAATACATCATGTATTTATGCTTTTATATAAATAATTTAGCCAAAGTTTAAAATTAATTATCTTGTAATATATTTTTAACCAATATATTTTATCTAGGGTTTGAACACAATTTACGTGCATGAAAACTTCAAATAGTTTATGAAATACAAAAGATAAATGCCTTTGAAACACACAATGCAAACTCTGGACCTTTGCTGCTCACCTGCACACACTTAAACTCCGATATTCAAGCACTGTTGAACTTGTAATATTTCCTAGCCGGTGTTTTCTTAGCATTGGGAGAAAGCACACGTTTAGAATTGAACAAAAATGTAACAGTTATCCTCTTAAAACATCTTTAACAATACAATAAACAATTAAACAGGACCAAAATCAAAATACTTACTCTAGTGTGTCTGCCGAAATAATTTTTTTATTGTCGGTCTCTTCACTTCATTTTATCTCCCCTCCGCCAA
Source organism: Margaritifera margaritifera (assembly GCA_029931535.1). Classification (NCBI taxonomy): domain Eukaryota; kingdom Metazoa; phylum Mollusca; class Bivalvia; order Unionida; family Margaritiferidae; genus Margaritifera; species Margaritifera margaritifera. Next base: position 9,810,576 of record JAQPZY010001696.1, on the reverse strand, counting down.
GGATCAGCCGATTTTCATCAAAGACTCAAAAGACATCATGGACCAACTTTGATCCCTTTATTACTTATAACACCTCAAAAAAATCCCGCATTTGGCCTTAAACTCTTCCATTTACAACAATAATGTAATCAATTAGCAGCTTGCTGTGTACACATGTCAGCTGTTCTTTAACAATTCTAATCCTATTACTCTACAATGCATCATCGCACCAGTCGTTGTACTGGTGAAACATTTCCGGTCCCTGGTAGACTGGTTCTGGCTGGTTTCTCTAATGTGTTGACAGAACGTGTAAAAATACCATGTCTGGGTATTTCTATTACATTTTTTTAACAATTCTTTTAATTTTCAAAAGCAGTAGATTTTAGCTACTAAACGGTATGTGCTATAGACGGCCTTTAAAATGGTATTTTTGGCCTTCCGATGGAAGAATCACATGTATGCATCACTGACGTAAATTTCTTCTTCATGTTTCTAATAATTCTTTCTCCTTGTTCTTCTTCACTATTCCAACAACATGAGAAAGAGCAAGGAAAACAATAACAACAGCAGCAACAACAACAACAACAACAGTTACTAGTAGATGCTACTTTTACTGCTACTACTAAAGCTGCAGTTGGTGATACCATTGCTACTACATTAACAAGAACAGCACTGCATTTTCTTCCAGTATTTAAAGGGATGGACAGAACAGTCACTGTGTTAACAGACTAGCTTTGCACCTCTGCAACCCTAGTTTGACTCCAGGAGCTGGTTTATAAGGAATTAGTTGTCGCTAACCCGTTTTTAGTGGTTTTTGATTGGGCTCTAATTTTTCTTTCTCTTGCAGCACCTTCTTACGTCCCTATGTGTTTTGTCGAGAGCACTTGATACTGGATGCGATGACAGTTTTATATACATGACAAGAAATTACCTTTAACAATGCCACCAGTATTAGTGGGCATAAATATATTTGATTTATAGGCTGATGATAATTCAGAGGTATTACCAAAAAAGACTGCTAAACTATTTACCCTTTTCCTTCTTTCTACACTTTAAAAATTATTTCATCCTTTCAAATAATTGTTAAAAGACTGTCTCGTATTTTTTATGATATTCTCATCTTTTCAAGTACTTTTGAAGAACATTTATACCAGCTGGGAGCTGTTCTTCATCACTTAAAGCAATATCGTCTAAAACAGAAACCAACAAAATGTCAGTTTTTCATGACACAGGTTTCTTACCTGGATCATGTTGTATTGCAGGAGGGTATTCGCACAAACCCTGAAACAAATCGAACTTTGACTTCTTGGCCTGTCCCCAAGAACATCAAAAAGACTTCGGATGCTTCCTTGGATTTACTAGTTGGATTATTACAAGCTTGTAAAACCCCTTACTGATGTCTTGGCAGGACATTCCATGAATAAAATGTCCAACTCGCTCAAGAAACCCAAAACAAAATGCATGTGAAATGGAACACACCAAAATGCATTCAATAGTATCATTCAAAAGTTATATAATCTTCCTGTGCTAATTTTACCTAGCCTTTCTTTCTCCACACAGATACACCAAGAGATTGTTTACGTGACGTTCTTTACCAGGTACAAGAAGGAAAAGAACAGGTGATATGTTATGCAAGTCTGGGTTTGCGTCCCAGAGAACTACCTTGCTCACAAACATGAATTCTGGTATTTAAATGGGCAATTTCAGATAAATTTCATGATTATTTTTTACTGTAATACTTGTGGAGTTCGTACTGATAACAATCCATTGACAAATATATTGTCGTCTGCAAAGCTTGGTGTGACCAGTCATCTTAGGCTAGTATCTTTAGCTATTTACAACCTTAAGGTGATGTACCTCAGTGGTAAGACCAACAGAGATGCAGATGGTCTTTCCCGTCGTAAACATGAAACTGAGCAAATTTTTCCACAGATTTTTCAAGCTATTTGTCAAACTGGCATTGTACGACGCTAAATCTTACCCCTCATAGAAAGCTTGGTTTGTTCAAGCATCTCCCATTTAGATACTGAACAACAAAACAGGCTCTGGACTCTCAGAGCATTAGCCATACCGACAGAATGACAGAACAGGAAGAAGAAAAAAACTTGGGCTTGTCAAGGGAGTTCTTTATCGAACTTCCAATATTCAAGGAGAGACCACCCGTCAATTTGTTTTTCCACTTGCAACCGTGACCTTGCCTTGAAATAACTACATGATGATGTTGGCCATCAAGGTCGCTGGTTAAGTTAAGATTCTATTTGTCAGGACTAGAGACAGTCTTGGAGCACAAGGTTAAAACCTGCCCTTGTTGCATACGAAGGAAATCACATGGTCCAATTGCAGAGTTGGTCACAATGCATACCACTCGTCCCATGGAATTGGTCTGCCTAGATCTCCTTTCACATTAGAGCTCTAAGGGTGGTTATAAAAATATGCCTGTGATGACAGACCATTTCACACGATATGCCCATGCAGTGCCAACTCAAAACCAGATTGCCAAAACTACTGCAAAAGTTTTCTTCGAAAACCTTGTGGTGCAATATGGATTCCCAGAGAGGATACATAGGGACTAGTGACGAAACTTCGATAGCACAATCATAAAGGAACTATGTAGCCTGGCTTTCGTTAAGAAGACTCGCACAACTCTATATCATTCTACGTTGCTCCTTTGATCCATACTTATAGTGCGAGAAAGCATGATGGTACAGGACATGTACCGTACTATCTGATGTAAGGTAGGCATCATAGACTACCTATTGATGCTATCATAGACTACCTATTGATGCTATCATAGACTACCTATTGATGCTATCATAGACTACCTATTGATGCTATCATAGACTACCTATTGATGCTATCATAGACTACCTATTGATGCTTATCTTGGACTAACGTACCTAATGAATATGTAAGGTACAAAAGGGTACATTGAAAGGTTGAAGAGCAGAATTAATTTTACCAACAAGACAACTTCCAGAGCGGCACAGAAAATGACGGACAAACACTATGACCTTCAAGTTCCGGAACCCACTCTCCATCCTGGTAAGAAATGTTGGTGTTCTAGGTAAGTCCAAACTGGCTGATAAGTGAGAAAGAGATACATATACTGTCATTAAATGACCCAACTCGGATATACCTGTCTTCAAGGTGAAAAGGGCGAATGGAAAAGGTTTAACGCGCGCTTCACAGAAATATGCTGCTCCCGTATATGTCTATTTCACATGAGGATACAGCAAGACTAACGCAAAGCAAAGCTGCAGGTCTAAAGGGTACAAAGCAAGCCAGTGAAGAATATAAAAGTCAAAATGTGCGAAGAATAGGTGCACAAATCGTGTGAGTCAGAACCTGTGTTTGAGTCTGACTTCAAAACTGATGTTTCTGTGGGGTACTGGTATATATCATTCCCTACAGTAGAAAACAGAATCAAACCAAGCATCTGTTGAAGAAACCCATTTTAAGCATGCAATGTAATAATGGTGCATTTAATTTAACTTATCCTTCAGTTCCAAATTCATTATCTTCTTCAGATTCAAGGAGTGCTCACAATGGTGAGATTGAGCCACTCAAGTCAAATATTTGTTATATTGGTGGCTTTTATTCGGAGCCTGTTTCAGCAAAGGAACAAAATTACAATCCATTTACTTGCCAGTCAACACAGCATTCCATATCTCCTGTCAGTCAACACATCATTCCATATCTCCTGTCAATCAACACAGCATTCCATATCTCCTGTCAATCAACACAGCATTCCATATCTCCTGTCAATTTACAAAACCAGTCTGCTACTCAAACAGCTATTACACAACAGAGCATGCCCCACCTGAACATTTGATGAGACCGTCAAACTGACAACGGAAACCAGTTGAACGTTATAAGCTTTGTTTGAAGTCACATTTAGTGTGAAACGTCTTGTACACCAAGAGGGAGGGAGATTGTCACAGAATTCAAGATATGTAGTGCCCAAAATCTGATTCTAAAGGTGTGTATTGGGGGCAAATGTGATATGAGCACCACTTTATTTCTATCTGGTTGGAGTACCAAATGCCATAGATAACAAATCTTGAAGGAATTATAAAAAAATATGATGGACTGCTAAGATTTAATTTTAGAAAATGTATTCATAAGTCGTGAAATAGTTCACAAAAATGTCAACGTCTAAGTCACACACTACTCAGAAGTACTGAAAAGAACAAACAAGGTACAATTGTTTTTCATTTCACATTGTCATTTGGTGAATTAAGTAGAAAATTAAGACATGCCTTTATCATATTATTAATTGGGCATATTAGATGTTTTGCTTATTGGGAGTCATTAAACATCATTTTATTTTGAGAAAAAAAAAAAGAATATCATCATTACTGAAACATGGAATAAATATAATTGAACAATTTTCAATCAAGATGAATATGAAGAGAAAGAATATCTTAATTGGAGACATATACTGGAATAGGGAATGTACGTCTCTGAAATCATGACATCCAAAAATGCGTGGAACATTGTTGACTCAAACAATGGCCATATGAAATGCATTTAATTTGTATGTTAACTTATCCCACCATTGAAAAGAATGATAAAAAGCACTAATTGGATATGTATTTTATAAAAGCATTTAATTACATGAACAAATTTTAAAGTTTACTTACTTAGGTAAAAATTCTTGGAAAATCTGTTAAGTAAAGCTTTGATAAATAGAACAAAATACTGATATTTTGAAATAATCACCAACAATAACTTTATAAAATGAAGTCAAATAATGAGTGGATAACTTGCTTATCTCAAACTATTTAAATGGTTACTTTGTTATTATGTACCTTTTAGCACTCGAGACAAGGAAACAAAAATTACTTGATTTTTTTCCCATCCACTACAGTTTTGATTTACTGACCAAGTTATGTGATGCCTGCTGCAGAAATGATATATCTTGATTACAGAGACAAGACCAATTTTTTTCTTTTTTCTAAAGTTTTATAAGTTGGATTGTTTAAAATAACTTGCATGTATTATATTCTGTATTATATACTTTATTATATTCTGTAAATCTAAAACCACAAAAATGTTATCTTAAGCAAAATCATGAAACTGAAACTAAAATTATTCACGTGTCACATAATTCACTATATTTTTATATATATCTCCATATAGTATGATCATTTTTGTTATTAAGTTGTTCACAGACCAATATAAAATTAATTTATTTCTTTTCTGTTTCCCTTATTAATGAAAAATTACAGTTTTAGCTTAGTTTTATCCTTTTGTGAATTATTGTATCCCAGAAACGGTTGTCGAATTTCGAAATCTTGTCACCTGTCCACCATATTGTATCTCGGCATCAAAGCAGAATCCTACTTAAAAATGTGTTCTTGGGAGCAGTAATTAAAAATTGCTACTGATTTAGTAAAATAAATATGTTTTAGCAGATCCTTGAAAAGCTGAAATAAAATCTAAATGAGCATGAAAAAAGTGTTGATTTGCAAATCTATAAGCAACGACTTTCATTATTGGTTTTCAAAATGTGAAGTGATTGATTCACTCATTGCGAGACTCGAGACTATCGTACATCAACTTTCTTGTGAAATTTAAGAAATTATAAATTATAA